>PISX010004050.1:0-127773 GCA_004024625.1 Mellivora capensis
CCATTTCTGTTTAATTCGGGTTTATAATCGAATAAAGCATTTCCATGGTTCCAGAGTCAAAAGTACAAAACAATGTCTTTGGAGAAGTCTAGCTCTACCCATGTTCTCTCTACACTGTTCCCTCTCACCCCATCTGTCTGATACTGGCTTTTAGGTTTTCCTTTCTTTGTTTAATATAAAAAAATACTTTTATATGCTTGGGCCACTTCTCTTTCTTAAACAGTAGGATACAATATACATTTTTCTCCTCTGGACTCAGTGCACCTGTTTGATGGTTTAAAAAAATTTTTTTTTAAGATTTTATTTATTATTTGACAGAGAGAGACACAGTGAAAGAGGGAAAACAAGCACGGGGAGTAGGTGTGGGAGAAGCAGGCTTCCTGTAGAGCAAGGAGCCCGAGGTGGGGCTTGATCCCAGGACCCTGGGATCATGACCTGAGCCAAAGGCAGATGCTTAACAACCGAGCCACCCAGGTGCCCTGTTTGATGGCTTTATAAAGTGGCAAAGGACATAGGTTCATTGTTTGAAGGCCATATCAATGGCCTGATGACTAGGTTTATATTCTATGTATTTTGAATTCCCCTTGTATACACAGCAGGGTCATTACTAGTCATTTATTGAATGTATGCCCTGAGCCAGCCATTGTACTAGGCATTTTATTTCTTTTTTATTTTTTAAAAAGATTTTACTTTTTATTTATGTATTTTTTTTAAGTAGGCTCCACGCTCAGTGTGAAGCCCAATGCGGGGCTTGAACTCACAACCCTGAGATCAAGACCTGAACTGAGATCAAGAGTCAGATGCTTAACTGACTGACCCGGTCAGGTGCACCAAGATTTTTTTTTCTGTAACCTCTACACCCAACATGGGGCTCAAACTCCCAACCCCAAAATCAAAAGTCACACGCTCTTCCTGAGCCAGCCTGGTGTCCCATGCTGAGCATTTTCTAGGCTGTATGAGTTACCTCTTGCTGTGTAACAAAAAAACCAAGATCTTAGGTTAAAGCAACAGACATTTTATCTCGTAGTTTCTGCAGGTCGGTAGCCTGGGCACAGTTTAGTTGGGTCTTCTGACTCCCGAGTGTCCCATGAGGCTACCATCGAAGTGTCGCCAAGCCTGTGGTCATCTCCAGGCTTGGCCGGGGAAGGACTGGTGGCGGAGCTCACTCATGGGGTTGTTGGCGGGATTTCCTGGCAGATGGGTGGCTGGTGGCTGTCCTCAGTTTCTTGCTGTGTGGGCCTCCCCATAGAGCAGCTCATGATATGAATCATGATATAGAATCAGCTCATGATACAGAATCAGAGAGCAAGTGAGCGTAGGAGGGCAAGGGAGGGGAGGGGGGAAGGAGCCTGGAGGGTCAGCAAGTCACTGTCGTTTAGAGCCTGATCTCAGCTGCAACAGCCCATCAGTTCTGCCGAGTTCTGTTGGTCCGGAAGTAGGCAGTGAGTCCAACCCTACAGGAGGCAATGGGTTACCCGTGGTTGTGCATGGGGGAAACGGGGGTGTGTGAGGGGGATGGAGTGCCTTTTAGAAGCTGCCTCTTAGCCTGCCCCAGGCTTTACCCGTTTAACTCTCACAACAGACTTGTGAAGGAAGTATTACCGTCCCCACTTTATAGATGAGAAGAACGAGGCAGGGACAGTGTGGGCAACCCAGGCAGCGTCCCAGAGCCAGGAGGGGGCGGGGCTGGGTCTGAAAGGCAGCCTGGCTCCAGGGGGCGTGTGCGCAAGGATCCCGCAGGTGGTCCCCGCGCTGGTTCTGCGGTGTAAACCGGCCAGTGGAGTAAAGCATCTTGGAATTTCGACCCAGATCACATATCTCAAAGTATCTGACTCAGCGGAGCTCCCACGCAAGTCTTGATTTTTCTGATTTTTGTTCGGTTCTAGATTTCCATCGGAGCCCTCAGTCCCAATCATCCCCAGCAAGGCTGTGGAGAGTTGCAGCTGGATGGTGTTTTCCAGCGAACACTAATGTCCGAGTTAATCTGAAAAGACAAAACTCTGCTCTTTCCACATGCCCTGCAGAGACGCCTGGTGTTTAAGCTTTTTGTTCATTTACATTAAATCCTCAAGTACAGTCGTAGACATTTTTTCTCATCCAGGACATCTTTGTGAAAACTTGCCCTGTACTAGATACTGCTCTGCTAGTGAACAAAGGAGATGGCATTCTGGCACTTTCTAGTGGGGGGAGACAGACGGTCACTCACTCAACCGATCAGCCAATCACACCTACAGTGTGAGAGAGAGTGACAGCCTGCCAAGGAGGAAATATATCCAGGAGGGGGTGGGAACAAACCGTGCAGAGATAGGTGGGGGTGCCGGGGGAGAACATTCCAGAAACGGGGAACAGCGAGTGGAAGGCGATGTCTGGTGCGTTCCAACCCAGTGAGGACGGTGGTGTGGCAGGAAGGTGTGGAGGAAAGTGTGAGACGGAGACCCCAGAGTTTAGGGCGGGGGTGGGGGGTGGGGTGGGGAGGAAGACCTCATCCTTTGCTGGGGAGGGAGAAGCCGGTTGGTGGGGGAGGGCCTTGACAATGGGCTTGGCCGTGGAAGGTCAGAGGAGCCCACTGGACCCCAAGTGGAAGCTTTGAGGAGGACACTGGGCATTCGAGTCTGGAGTCAGGGTTAAGGTGTTGGCTAGAGGGCTAAAGCTGAGAGTCCAAGCCCTCCAGTGACTTATCACGCCCATGAGTGTGAGCAGGGAGGAGGTTTGAAGTCAGCCTTGGACTTGCCCCCATTTGAGGTTGGGGTGATGAGGAAGAGCAGCCAGCAGGAGAAGGGAAACCAGGCGGGGAGCGGATCCCTGAGCCAAGGGGGTGTGGCCTGGGATTATAGCCCCAAGATCATTGGACCTCGACAAGGGCCGCTCAGAGAGAGGAGGGGATGTCAGCCTATCTGAGAGAGATCTGGAGGGAGTGGGAGGAGGGGAGGGACACAGACAATGCAGACATTCTTTGAAGGAATCTTCTAGATCAGAGGACTGGCACACTTCTTGGAAAATGATGCTGGGCCAAGAGAGGCTTTTGTGGGGTTTGTGATGGTTTTGTAAGAAGGGAGAAATGACAGTGTGTTTGCATGTTTGCACACTGCTGGGAAGGAGCCGGTAGCGAGGGGGAAATGGTGCAGGAGTGGGGGTCTGCTGAAGCATTGGGCTGGGGTCAGCAAGAAGGGCTCGGATCTGGACCTAAGCGGGGGTGCCAGGTGGGGGCAGACACGGAAGGACCGCAGAGTCTTACTGAGTTCCTAGCATGGGCCAGGCACTGTTGTAGACCGGGGGAAGGAGGGGGTCAGCAGGGAATTACAGAGCTGCCGGCTCCCACGGAGCTTCCAATACCGTTCGGAGAGGTGGGCGCAAAGCCAGGTAAAGAAAGATTTAACAAAAGACAGGGCACTAAGTGCCGGGAGGAGCCCAGGGCAGGGAGGGAGATGCTGGGTTTGGGGAGGGATGCATCTTAGGTGGGGTGGCCCAGAGAGTAACATTTTATACAACAGGGGCAAACAGGGACAGGAGGGACAGTCCTGGGAGTGAGGGTGGGGCAGGGCTCCAGGCAGGGGAACAGGAAGGCTCCGATGGGAGCATGTGGCTGGTGAGCCAGGAAGGAGGCTGGCAGGTGGGTGAGACCAAGAGAGAAGGGGCGGAGACTGGGCAGAAGGTAACCTGGTCCAGGCATCAGCTGGGCATTGGCTGAGCCCCAGAGAGCTTCGACCCAGAAAGAGAGAGAGAAGGAGAGAAGAGAAGAGAACCCGTCGCAGGTGTTTGCGGATGTGATGTGATCCCATCTGGCTTTTGTGTTTAACTCCATCTCCCTGGCTACTGGGTCGAGCCCAGGCCAGGGAAGAACACAGAGGCAGACACCGGGAGCCTCGAAGGAGGCGGGAGGCAGGGGCCAAAGGGGCTCTATCCTGGTGACGTTTTGCATGTTGAGGTGACTATGGGTGTGAGAGATGGGCCCAAGGCTCACCCGAACAATCAGAAAAGTGTAGCCAGGAGAACCTGAGGGAGCTCTTGGCTGGTGGGCCCGCATTCCTTCAGTGAGATGGAAGCAGCTTGGGGCAGGTGGGTGTATCCCCCGGGGAGCAGGGCAGGGACTGGGCCAGGTGGCCGTGAGTTACAGGAAGGAGGCCCAGGGCCCCATCCAGCAGAGCACTTTTGACTGTGAATGAGACTGGTCAGCGGGAACGTGCGTGTCCCCAGGGACTTTCAGGAGTGCAGGGCAGAGGGCAGGGTCTGAGCAGAGGCGAGGGGTCCCCCCACCACCCTGGGGCAGTGGGATGAGGGCAGGAGAGGGGTCTAGGAGGGAGGATCGGGGAAGAGCACCAGAGACCATGGTTCACGGGTGCTGAGATGGCCAAGGACTGTTGGGAGGCAGGAATCTAGAAGCAAGAAATGGATGGTAGGAGGTGATGGACTGAAAGGGCTAGAAATTGGGTGTCCAAAGGATCTGGGTGCACTCGCCTGGCCCAGTGTGTGCCTTCAGGAACCAGCTGTTGAGCCATGAGAGGAGCCATTGGAGGAGAGGAGGTAAAGGGCTGAGGTCAAAAGCCTGTGTGGGTGCTGGGACCCAGGGAGTAAGCAGGTGCAAAGGGACAGGAGGCCCAGCACCAGGATCTTCAGGGATGGGGAGCAGGTGGCCTGGAGGTCTGTGGGAGACCGAGGCAAGGAGAGGTGGCAGGGAGGAAGATCCGACAACCAGAGGTCCAGAGGTCTGCTTTGTGAGGAGGGTGGAGAATAGTCCAGAAGCGGCATCAAGGAGAAAGAAGGGCACAGACTCCGTTTCCGCACCCGGGCGCACCAAGACTAGGAGGAGGCAAGGGTTCCCGAGAAGGTCTCTGGGGAGCCCTGATGAATGACCCGGCGAAGCTGGTGTGTATCCCAGAGCGGCCAGCGCTGGCCACAGAGTTTCTGCCAAGGAGCACTGGTCGCTGGCTGACCGCTCCCCTCGGCCCCACCCCGGCCAGACCCGGGCCGCACGCCGGCAGCCAGGCCTGAGGAAGCAGCACCCGGTTACATGCTGCCCGGGGCCGGCGGGTCGGGGGAGGGGGGGGCGGCCCCATCGATGAGCCAACCAGGCAGGGAGGGGTCCCCGGGTTTCTGTGATCGTCCATTTCACATGTGACTTGACTGAGCCATGGGGTGGGGCGGAGGGCTCAGGTATTTGGTCAAACGTGGTTCTGGGTATGCCTGGGGGGGGTGTCTCTCGGGGAGACTCCCATGGGAATCGGGAGATCTGAGGCAAGCAGATGGCCCTCCTTGACGTGGGTGGGCCTCCTCCAGTCCATTGAAGGCCTGAACAGAACGAAAAGGCAAAGTGAGAGGGGATGTGCTCTCTCTGGCTGTCTTCAAGCTGGGACATTGGTTTTCTCCCGCCTTGGGACTAAGATTCAGGCTGGAACTTACAGCATTGGCTCTCCTGGATCCCAGGCATGCTGGGTGCGGGTCTGTCTTAGGACTTTTCAGCCTCCACAGTCCTGTGGGACAGTTTTGTTTTTTTTTTTTAAGATTTTATTTCTTTATTTGAGAGAGAGGCAGTGAGAGAGCATGAGCGAGAAGAAGGTCAGAGGGAGAAGCGGACTCCCCGTGGAGCTGGGAGCCTGATGTGGGACTCGATCCGGGGTCTCCGGGATCATAACCTGAGCCGAAGGCAGTCGTCCAACCAACTGAGCCACCCAGGCGTCCTCTGTGGGACAGTTTTGGATAACTCATCTCCTTACACACGCACGCACACACACGCACACACACCCTATCTGTTCTGTTTCTCTGGAGAACCCAGATGAATACGGCTCCCATGACTCTTCTAACAAGAAGTCGCGCAGAGCTGGGGAGACCGACACGTCAGGGAGGCCAGGTGTCCCCGCCTTGAGCCAGGCCGGGCTGTGTTTGGGCAGAATCGGGGCTCGGGGCTCAGGATGATGGTGTAGACGGCTGTGGCTTCCCAGCTGCAGTTCTGGAACGAGTCCTGCAGACCGAGGGTCCTGGTCCTGGAGCCCCGCGCAGAGTGGGCCCAGCCCAGGCCTGCTGCTGTCATCCGACGGGGGACACGGCCTCGTCGCTGTTAGACAGCCTCCCTGCTGTCACGTTCAGGGCAAGTTGGAAATACATATAATGTTCTGTGATAAAGGGAAAAATCACGGTATGATTTTTTTTTAAAAAAAAAGACTTTATTTTTTTGGCTTTTAAGGTTGATTTACCAATTCCTTGAGATTGGGCCATCCTGCTCAGGGATCATGAACCCTTTCCTGGGCTGTCTGGAGCCACTCCTGGTCCTCTCACTGCTCTTGGGCATTTCTTCACGTCCGTGGAAATAAAAGGAAATGAACCCAAAACAGTGATTTGACCTTCGGAGGGAAAAGGCCCGGAATGGCAGAAGGCGAACGTTCGTCCGCTCCTCAGGGATCGACCTTTGTCACCCCTGCACTGCTGGCAGGGACCCGGAGCTGACGGGGCGGTGTTCTCCCCAGCCACGCCTTTTAGCGGGACTGATGTGGAGGTCATGCACAGCCTGACTGGTGGTGACAGTCACAACCTGACTGGGCCCCAAGGTGTTCACACGGGAGAAATGAAAACGTCTGTTCACGTGGAAACCTAGACAAGGATGTGTATAGCTTTGTTCATCATCGCCGCAATCCGAGGACAGGCCCCATGTTCGCCGGACAGAGGGACAAGCCAGTTGTGGTGGGCCGCACAGTCACCTCAGCGATGTGACGGAATCATCTAGAATAAGAGGGAATCCATGCAACAGCTTGGGTGGACCTCAGAAGCATCCAGACTCGAAAGGCCACGTGACTTGTGATTCCACTTCTCTGACACTGGAAAAATGCAGAAGGAGAACAGATTCGTGGCGGCCAAGGGCCCGGGAGGAGCTGACCGCAAAGGGACAGAGAAGGGAATTTGGCGGGAAGGGGGTGCGGTGGAGTGTTCTTTATGTGGATGGTGGTTGGTGGTAGTGTTTACGCATTTGTCAAAACCCAGAGAATGACACGGAAGAAGAGAGTGCGTTTTACTGCCTGTGAATTTAACACTTTTTTTTTTTAGATTTTATTTATTTATTTGACAGAGATCACAAGTAGGCAGAGAGGCAGGCAGAGAGAGAGGAGGAAGCAGGCTCCCTGCTGAGCAGAGAGCCTGATGCGGGGCTCGATCCCAGGATCCTGGGATCATGACCTGAGCCGAAGGCAGAGGCTTTAACCCACTGAGCCACCCAGGCGTCCCTACTGCCTATGAATTTAAAAATAATTTTTTTTAAGTTAAAAAAAGAAAAAAAATTGTTTCCAAATAAAGGAAGAAGAAAGCTGGGATACATTCAAATTTAGGGATTTTCAAACACATCACATTTTGTCATTTTGGAGTTTTTTCATCGGAGAGGGGAGGGATCTAGGGGTCAGAGCCTGTTACTGAGCTCTGGTGGGTGGCCGGGCACGCACTGGGAACTTGTGTGTGTTTCCTCATTTAAACCTAACAAATTCAGGGGACGCCTGGGTGGCTCAGTCAGTTAAGCAGCTGCCTTCGGCTCGGGTCATGATCCCAGCGTCCTGGGATCGAGTCCCACATCCGGCTCCTTGCTCGGCCTGGAGCCTGCTTCTCCCTCTGCCTCTGCCTGCCTCTCTGCCTGCCTGTGCTCGCTCTCTCTCAATCTCTGACAAAAAAAAAAAAAAAAATTCAGGAAGGCAGATTATTACCCCACTTGACAGATGAATAGACTGAGGTTCAGAGAAGTGACTCATCCCCAACCCAAAAGGAAGATAACAGATTCCCTGATTGGAAACCAGGCCCGAGGGTTTTATGGGATAATGGGTATGTGCTCACTTCTGTTTTCCAGGCTTTTCGTAATGTCATGTGGGCTTTATTTATTTTTTTTTAAAGATTTTATTTATTTATTTGACAGAGATCACAAGTATGCAGAGAGGCAGGCAGAGAGAGGAAGGGAAGCAGGCTCCCTCCATCCCAGGACTCTGGGATCATGACTCAAGCCCAAGGCAGAGGCTTTAACCCACTGAGCCACCCAGGTGCCCCTATATATATTTTAAACTTAAATTCGATTAACATATAATGTATTATCGGCTTCAGAGGTACAGGTTCGCCAGTCTTACATGACACCCAGCGCTCCTTCCATCACGTGTCCTCCACAATGCCCATCCCCCAGTTAGCCCCTCCCCGTCCCCTCCCCTCCAGCAACCCTCAGTTTTTTTCCTATGATGAAGAGTCCCTTATGGTTTGTCTCCCTCTCTGGTTTCGTCTTGCTTTATTTTTTCCTCTCTTCCCCTAGGATCCTGTTTTGTTCTTAAATTCCACGTATCAGTGAGATCATGCAGTAATTGTCTTTCTCCGATTGACTTATTTCGCTTAGCGTGATGCCCTCTACTTCAATCCACATCGTTGCAAATGGCAAGATTACATTTTTTTGATGGGTGCATAATATTCCATTGTATATATGCCCCCCCCCCCCAACTGAATGTGCCAGATCTTGTCTGTCCCTGTGTTCTTAGAAGGAGAGCAGCCGTTGGCTTCAGGGCCCACGCTAAACCCAAGAGGACTTCACCCTCAAGATTTATCTGTCAAGATCCTTATTCCAAATAAGGTCACGTTCACAGGAGCAGGGCTTAGCACTTGAACATGTCTCCTAGAAAACACAACTGAGCTTAGCTCCTCCATTCAGTGAGACTTTCTTAGTGAGGGCAGAGGCCAGGCTGAGCCTTGGTGCTCGCTGGTGGGGTCTCAGCCCTTCCTGCCCTCGGTCACCCTCGGGGGTTTGGGGAGGCGAGCTAGAGGTGTCACTCAGCAGCAGAGAATCACAAATGCACCCTTCTTCACGAACCCCATTGCTTCCCCCTCCTCCCAGCAATCTCCCCAGCTTAAAACAAACTGACCCAGAGAAACGAGGGGTGGCATTGGGGGAGGCATTCTGGACTAGAAATGTGCCTGACCGAACATCCTTTTATGAGTGGGAGGGGGGGCTTCTGCCAGTGTTTGCCTGCCCGGCATCCTCCCGCACCCCCAGGAGCAGCCTCGATGTTATGGTGGGGACTCCTGTCCTCCCAAGGTCACTCGGCAGGGAGGCCGGGCCCCCACCCTCAGCTCCTAACCCTCTGCCTCCTCCTGTCCTTCTCCACGGCCGGGTGGAGCAGATTCTTACCTGGCCGTCCCCACCTGAGTTCGAGACCTGCCCGGCACAGCCCCGAGAAGGATGCGTCCCGGTAACGAGAGAAGGACCACCCTGTTGCAGTAGAAACAAACGGGCCCAGATCGCCAGCTGCGGCCTTGTACGTGCGCAGAGTCAGGAGACCCACGGCAGGTGAGCTGGAGACTGTAGACACTTTCAGGGATAGGGACTGGGGGTGGGAGCGTGGGGGTGAGCTTTCCTCTATAGGCCTTTGTGTATTGCATTTTCCCAGCTCTGATGTCATTCTGCCTCTTAGCAACCCATGCTGGGCCCTTGGTGTCCTCCCTGCTCTGGCCTCCTCCCTCACCCTGAGCCCTGGTTCGGAGCCCTGCCACCTACAGCCCTGCCTTCCAGGACCCCTGGTTCTCTGGCCCTGAGGCCAGCACGCCCCAGGTACCCCTGGTCTTTCCCATCCCTCGACGAGCAGACCTGTGGACCTCCTGGATCGTGACTCATGAACTTGGCAGTTTCTCAGATCCCTGCTCTCTTCTCTGAGAACAGAGGGAAATGCCACCCAACAGGATTCTTGCTCAAGAGAGAAAATGGTTGAGGGACGCCTGGGTGGCTCAGTTGGTTAAGCAGCTGCCTTCGGCTCAGGTCATGATCCCAGCGTCCTGGGATCGAGTCCCACATCGGGCTCCTTGCTCGGCAGGGAGCCTGCTTCTCCCTCTGCCTCCGTCTGCCAGTGCTCACTCTCTCTCTCTCTCTCTGATAAATAAATAAAATCTTTAAAAAAAAAAAAAGAGAGAGAAAATGGTTGAAAAAATGCTCAGTAAAACTGGGATTTGTCAGCAAAGGAGAAAACTTATTAAAGATGCTGGATGCAGAACCCTTAACCCGCATTCTCCCCTTTACTGTCAGGAAGGCTGAGGAGGGCTGCTCTGCATCCAGGATGTCAGGACAGGGAGAGAAGGCTTTATCCCGTGTCACCCCAACCCCCCACTCCTACCCTGTCCTCACTGACCTCCAGGGGGCACTAGATCTCACCCAGTAAGGACCCTGCCTCTCCCAGCTACCCCACCCCCCACCCCAAGGCTCTGGCAGAGGGGTGGGGGGCTGGGGGGTGGGGGGGAAGGGCTGGCACAGAGCAGGGTGTTCCCCCGTGGCAGTTTGGGGGTACCCAATACCCCAATATATTATCAGGCTGCCACACTTCTAGTCCTGCAAGATTCAGAACATCCCTAAATCCTCCATTTTCAGAAAATGGATGAAAAGCTGATCAAACAGACTTTGATGCCAGGATGAAGGGCCGAGTCCTCCGTGATTGAGTTGGAGGCAAAGTGTGGGCTGGAGTTCTCCTCAGCGGGAGGTGGAGTCTCCCTTCATCTGTCAAGCCTGAAGGGGAGAATGAAACAGGGGGCCTCTGTCTCTTCTTGGAGCCTGGTGGCTAGCATGGCGTGGGCTGGCTGGGCAGGGCACGCAGCATGGGCAAAGGCAGGCTCAGGCCAGGGCGATGGGGGTGGTTCTGGGCCCGGCTTGTTGGTAAACCGCAGTCCAGCTTGGAATTTGGCTCAGAATTCTGATTCAGAAATACCATCCCTTCTCCACACCTGGGGAGGTAGCTGAGCTCCCGGGCTTGCACCCAGCAGAGCCCTGCGGGGCAGTATTCCCCAGGCAGGAGCCTCTGATCTCTGGGGAGGATAGCCCCCTACACACCCATGGTCTCTTACAGCCCACAGGCCTACTTTGCTGCTCCATATGGCCCTTCCTCTTCTCTTCCGCCTGGCCCAGTGGTGCCACATGCCCTGCTCTCGGCAGTGCCTGGCTAGGAGGAAGGAGGGGCTCAGAGGGCCCTCCTGACTTGCCCAAGACCCCTCAGGTATGAAATGGCAGGCCTTGGCCTTGAACCCAGATCCCCTGCATGCACGAACCCAGATCCCCTGCATGCACGTCCAGGCTCAGGCTCCCATAACGCAGAGGCCACCCCACCTGCCGGCTTGCTCGAAGGTTGGGTCTTATGAGGGAGAGCGAAGACTAGCAGGGGTCTGGCTGCGGCCTCTTTTGGACACTTCTCTCTGGAACAGCCAGGGTGTGGCTTGGCTCTGCCTGTCGGGATGCTCCCGCTTAGTCAGTGCCGTTTGGTAAAAACAAATCCTTTTTCTTTTCTTTTCTTGTTCTTTTTGTCACTGACTTGCAATATGTAACTGTTCACGTGGTCGTACGTTTCTGTAAAGTTTGCAAACGTCAGGCTTTTTTTTGGAAGATTTTATTTATTTATTTGAGAGAGAGCATGAGCGAGGGGTGAGTGCAGAGGGAGAGGGAGAAGCAGACTCCCTGCTGAGCAGGGGGCTCGATGCGGGCTGGATCCCGGGACCCCGGGATCATGAGCTGAGCCGAAGGCGGTCGCTTAATGATGGAGCCACCCAGGTGCCCAAATGCTGAGCCATTTAAACCTCAGTGACACCTCTTTCCATCTGACTCCCTCCCTTCCCACCTCCCATCCAGGTGGGTGCTATGGGATTGGCCATGGGGTTTTGGGGACAGGGTGATGGGGGAATGCATTTGGCTGGGGCTGGTGGGACATTTTGCCTCCACAGTTCGGGCACTAGGCAGCGGAGAGGACAGAGGACTTCCAGGAATATTCGCACCAATGAATAGAGAAGAGGGAATCCAGTGAACCCAATAGAAAAAGATTTACATTTCCTGCTTATTTGACCCGAAATCGCACCCTCCAACAGACTATACAGAAGTCTCGAGGCGCCTGCAAAGAGGGCGTCGGAGCGGCGCAGGGCGCCCCGCGCTGTCCATCCAAGGAGCCTTCGAGGTCAGTCCCTTCAGGAGAAAACTGGACGTGCCCTGAATTCTTCCTGCTTACGTACGAAGGAAACTTGGCCAAAGTTTGTGTTCTCTCTCCAGAAGGGGGGGCGTTACAGAATCCTTGTCCGACAAAGAGGGGATCAGAGGGAACAAAATCACAGGGAACGTATTACAGAGGCCGTGAGAGGGTAAAATACAAAAGGTCCCGTTTTCCCGAGTTGCTGGATTGGTGGTGGTGCTTGTCTTCTAGAATTTGTGAGTCCTGTGAGTCCTGTCCTCAGTCCTGTCCTTAGTACAGGAGGGAAGTAATATGCAGTTACTCCTGATGTGGGCTTTGTAGTTATGGATCTTCTGTGGTTGCAATGAGAGCCCCTCGAAGCTGCATAAGCCTCAGACCCCAACTTTCTCTGCTGAAAACAGGTGGTTTGAAGGGAGCTTGGTCCTGCCACTTCCTCCCTGACTCTGGCTGACTTGTTTTTCTCGGCTTGAGTTCCCTCCCTACCCTACCCAACAGTGAGTCCATGCCCCTCATGGCCGTGAGATCACGTGTGAAAAGTGCCCATAGTCCGCCTGAATCCATAACAGATGCCAGTTCTTGGTCCCCTTCCCTAGATGTTTCCCTGCTGTCCCATGAAGATGGTTTCAGTTCCTCCTGTGGGGCATGCTAAGTGTGGGGGTGTTGTCCTTGCCTATGAACTGGAGCTTCCTCACAGCCTGTGGGTCCCAGAGTCTGAGAAAACTTTTTTTAAAATTTTTATTTATTTATTTGAGAGAGAGAGAAAGAGGAAATGAGCAGGAGGGGGAGGGGGAGGGGCAGAAGGAGAGGGAGAGGGAGAAACAGACTCTCCCTGAGCAGGTGCCCTATAGTGGGGAGTGCCCAGGGCTCCATCCCAGGACCCATGAGATCATGACCTGAGCCGAAAGCAGACACTTAACTGACTGAGCCACCCAGGTGCCCCTGGGAAAGCCTTCTTCTGAATCAAAATCACCGTGGACAATCTCAGCCATGGAGGCAAGGCATTGGGCTAAGAGAGGGGGAGGAGGGTGGGGAGGACCATCTTCCAAAAAAAGTCTCTCCCCAACCAGGCTGTCCTGGTGGGCCTCTTCCAGAAAGGGCAGGGCCTTGCCATGGGGGAAGCCAATGTTAGCACTGTGGGTTACCAGGAAAGAGGACCCACATCTAGGGGTTCCCATATTCCTGGGGCAGGAAAGGCTTCCTGGGGCCTAGAGGGGGTGCAGCAGATGGTCAACCAGCAACTTGAGGAAATGGGGGACCCAAAAGGAGCTAGGCGCTTTGAGGAGGCTTCTCAAGAATGAGGGAGGGAGAGGGTCCCCCTGACTGCTGCCTTGGCCAGACACCACCTGGGTACCAGGGACGTGCAGGCTGGAGGAGCCTTCTGTGGGGAAGGGTCTGGAAGCCAGCTCAGGGGAATGAACAGGACCAGGGAAGTCTTGGCCTGCAGAAGGTGAGGCTGGAGACCACACATCCCTGTCCTCAGCTGTGGCACTGGAAGGGAGAAGGGCCTATGGGGAAAAACCCCAAGGGGAGACTGTTCATGGGGGGGGCGCTGCTCCGTGAGCTGAGAGCCTCCAGGCACTGGGGTCAGGAGCAGAAAGGAGCGGTGGGGGAGGGCTAAGGGAGAGGGAGGGGAGGTGGCAGGAGCCCCAGGCCAGGATGCCAGGAGGCCCACGGAGCCTGTCCACTACCCTCCCCAAGTTCCCTCCACCATGTTCCCCAAACAGACGAGGCCTCCTGACCCTGCCCTTCCCACTTGTCCCCTTGTCTGCCAGCCTCCCAGACTGTTGGTTAGCGCCCTCCCTCCCACTCAGCTTCCGCACTATGTCCCTGAGGCTGGTGTTTGTGACAGGAGGGAAGGGCTGGGGGAGGTGGGCATCTGAGTTCTCCTATGTTCTCAGCACCGAGTTCAGGACCCCCGGCGACCCTCAAGCAGGTGCAGAATGGGACTGAAGGAAGGAAGAGCTCCCTTGCGAGGCCAGTTCTCCTATTACTCCAGATTCCCACAGGTCAGCGAGTTCTTTTCTACGCAGGCCCAGATTCTGTTCCCAGACTCTGACGTGCACTTTCCACAAGTCATGACCAAAGTCATTTATTGATTAAGAACGTGATTAGAAGTCCCTGTGGGGCCCGTTTCACCTCAGCGCTAGAGAAAGGGCCTCCCACGGGACCCTTCTCGATTTCTCGTTCTATCACTTGGGAGGCCTGGGAGGGGAGGGCTGCCGCAGGAGGAGCAGGTCAGGGGCTTGGGGGAGACCGCAAGGAGCTCACAATCCAGCTAGAGAGTGCAGACACCCCCGAAGGTTGTCCCAAGGCAGCCCCAGCTGGCAAACTGGAGCCAGACCCCAGCTCTGCCCTCCCGGGCTGTGCGGTCTTAGAAAAGTGACTTCCTGTCTCTGGGCCTCAGTTTCCTCATCTGTAAGAGGGAGCTACAACAGAGCTGACCCGGCAGGGGCGGCTGCGAGCAAGGCCAGCATCTGGCAAAGATGACTTCCCAGTTCCTCCTGGGGATGCACCCCCACCCCGCCCTCCCTCCCTTACCCTCCCCCTTGCCTCCAGACACTGGCCAGGCCCAGATGCTGCTGGCTGGATGCCCCATGGGTGGTGGTGTCACGGGAATCTGTGGGTGAGGAATGAGGGGACCCTGACATGGGTGCAGGTGACAAAGGGCCTCCTGGCTCCCCTTCGGTCAGCAGCATGGAGCAAGGAGCACAGCCCCTTCCCCTGGGGGCTCGGGGACACCCCCATGCCCTGTTCCCTGGGCGTCTCTGGAAGGTGCTGACACGGAGAGGTCTCCACCGGGCAGGGCTGCTGCCTAAGGAAGACTTTCTTTCCGGTCAGATGCAAAAAGCCTGAAAATACTTTCCTTTGGCCCTGGGCGGGTGGGGGTGGGGAGGCTTCAATGTCACAGGACGGCAAGCCCAAGGCTGCTGCTTTCTCTTCCTCCTTCTATCTGGACCCAGAACAGCCTGTGGTTACTGTCGATCCATGCGTCCTCTGGAGACTTCTGGTCTAGAAAGACAGGCAGCATCTCTTGGGGGCTGCTGGGCGTTTTGTACAACAGGATTTTCACCCCAGTGGCTGCGGGGAGGGTGTCCACTTCTGAACGAGCCGTGTTCCAGAGAAAAATCTTTCTACTCAGAAGCCCTATCATAAACGATGCCAGGGCTTCCGTGAACCAGAGGCGGAAAGCGGCTCAACTCAGTCGTGGCTGAAAATCTGTACACGCGAAATGAAAACAGTAGAAATCAATACTGGTGGTACCATCGGTAATTTTTTAAAAGAAAAATAAATGGTCTTGTTTATCTGACCGTTGTCACCGGACAGCAAAGGTCGTTTCAGGAAAAGATGGAGAAGGAGGGGGGCCTTCCAGGTCTGGCTCCCCTGAGCCCCTCTCCCGCCCCCGCTGCTTGGGACCTAACGCCCCAGTCCCTCTGGCTCCTTCTCTCCTACTCCTGGAAGCTTCTCACTGAGCCTTTGTGCGCGCCCTGGGCTTGGCATCCGTGGCAGGCTCAGCCTGGGCTGGGCTTGTGTCTCCCCCTCACACTGGGTTCCCATGGGTTTGTGACTCAGGTGTGTGGGAGTCAGGCTCCGCCCTAGATGGAGGGCAACGCCCCCAAGAGGTTTGTTGAATGAATGATAGAGGGATTCAACGTTTCTGGTGGGTCATTGGAGGTACTTCTAGACTCCTCTAAGAATTAGAGGTGCTGGCCTGGGTTCTTTGCTGTCTCGGGAACCAGGGCCTCCTGCCTGTGACCTAGGTCTCCCCAGGCATGGGGTATTTGGGAAAAAAATGGCCTAGCCTAGTACACTGAAGAGAAGTGGGAGGAAAAGAACCTTCTGGGCAGAGAGGAGAGGGAGAGCAGGAGAGGCGAGAAGCTCTCTTGAGCAATCAGGCCAAGCTGATGGGGGAATTCCCTGAGATTCCCCTGCCCCTGCCCAGCCCCCTGTCCCCAACTCTGGAGCCCTAACAGGGGTCAGCTTCTAGACAGAAGTCCACTGGGGGCCTCTTCTCCTGTCCCTCCTCCTGTTCCCACTCCCCACCCTTCCCAAATGTCTCCCCGCTGCCCCTCCCAGACCTGTCACCCTCCACAGATTTCCTCATGGCTAACCACACACCCTGGGTGTCCATACCTGCCCCATGGCCCCTCGCTGGACCCATGTTGCTCTCTGCCCATCCCCCAAGCCCCACACAGAGACCTGCAGGAGAAAGAGGCTCAGTAAGAGTTGAAGGCAGAACAGCTACTTTCAACCCACATCTTATTCTTTGCAAACTCCCTCCTGTCACTCCCAACCACTTTTCATCAAATCCATGGTGGCTGAAGAGACAGCCCCCATTGGCTTAGAAGGTAAGGTGGGGGGAGCACAGTGAGGTGCTTGTTCTCTATTCCCAGGACACCTGCTGGCCTTCCAAGGGAGGAGAAGGGGGAGAGGGAAGGAGGGAGGATCAAATCTCTTTGAAGGGCTCTTCCTGGCCCCTTCCAAGCAGGCCTCCTGGAAGGTGGCCACTGCCCTGCCCACAGCCCCTTGGGAATGTGACTTGAAAATGCTTCGGGCAGTTTCTCCAGTGTGAGAACTACGGGATGTTAAAATTCAGATGCCCCTGGCTCTCAGAGCTGGATCTCTGGGGTGGGGCCAGAAATCCGCATAATTACCAGCGGCCACACACAGCCCTCGGCCCTCTGGCTCATAAAACCACAGAACTGTGTGGGGTGACAATGCATGAATTAGCCTCAGGGGAGGTTAATTGTTTCCTTAATTGGCTGAACGCACTGTGGGAGCCCTGCTCAGAAAGTCTCCGGTTGTCACTGCAAAACCGTGGGACTGGTTTTCCTGGTGGCCAATGACTGGCTCTGATGGCTTCCCCCAAGCAGATTTTATAAAGTGTTCCCAGCAAAGCAGCTTGTTAGAACCCAGGGGGGCAAGCTCTAAAGGATGCTCCGGTCCCTGGGAAGGGCATCGCAGAGAGAGCCAGCACGCCCAGCACTCCATTCCCACAGGCTCCCTGCACCCCGCCCCCCCCGCCCCGCTTGCCCCGAAAACCCCCCTTCCCCCACCCTGCTCCGGCCACTCCATCATGCTGCTTCTCGAGCAAGCCGGAGCTTGCTGGGTACCAGCCTCTGGCAGAGGGAAAAGAAGGGACAGGGAGAGACACTTTGGGTGAGCGTTCCCTTGTTTGCCACCAGGTGGCGCCATTGGCATAGGACAACCAGGGGCTGTCCCGTGTGGCCAGTGAGGACCGGGGTGGTACCATTAGTTCAAGACCACGGCCTTCGGTCCACCTGAGGACCTCCAGTGAGGCCCTCCCCCGAGCCACCTGCTCAGTGCTTATCTCTCCCAGGGACACACAGGATGCTGAGCCTAACAAGGCCTCGGCACATGGCAAACATGGATAAATACTGAAAAATGATGCCATCTTTTTTTTTTCTTCTTCTCCCAGATCTTAAGGATTATTTTCCGGCTGGCAGGGGCTGAGGAGGGAGCACTGCGTCCTTGCCGCCTTCCCCCAAGCAGAACTAGCCAGGAGAGTTTTGTCTCACTCTGGGCATGTGTCCATCAGGAAAACCCTGGTCTCTGCCCCCAGGTACGCCCCTCATCCCCTCTGTGACCCTGAGCAGGTCATTTGCCCGATTTTTCCTCTTTCACTCATTCTGGATGATGAGGGTTATAATACCAGCCCTGCTAGGAGAATTAAGTGAATTTTGCAAGAGAACATAATGATTAAAAGTGCAGTCACGGGAGCTCACGTCCTTGTGCCACTGCCTACTTGCTGTGTGGCCTTGGGCAAGTGGCTTGCACTCTCTGATCTTCAGTTTCTTCATCTGTAAAATAGGGGCAATAATAATAGTATCTACATGAGGTTTCCATGAGGCCTGAAGTAGTCAATACATAAAAAGACTTTAGAACCATGTCTGGCACGAAACAAATACAAACAAAACAGGCAAAAATACCAGCTTGAACAGGGACGACAGTCTGGACGTGGGCAGCCTGCAGGGAGAAGGGCCTCCAGGTGGGTTTGCTCACCTCCAGTGACGGCGAGCTCATTTTCCCAGAGAAAGGAGCCCGGTCTACTGTGCGCCAGCCCAGCTCACAATTAGAAGGGTCCCCTTCAACTGAGTGCTAGCTTGTTCTCAGGCTGGGTCGTGCCCCTGACTTAGTGGTCAGGTCCCCCCATCCCTGCCGGGAGTAGGCTCACTGCTCCCATGGGTGGTGCTAGGAGGGGAGGGAAGCTGCCCTCCCCAGCAGCCCTCCCGGGGGGGGGGGGGGGCTCGATGGAGCCGACGATCTCCATCTTGACCAC
Organism: Mellivora capensis; assembly: GCA_004024625.1. Classification (NCBI taxonomy): domain Eukaryota; kingdom Metazoa; phylum Chordata; class Mammalia; order Carnivora; family Mustelidae; genus Mellivora; species Mellivora capensis. The sequence continues at coordinate 18,232 of PISX010004050.1, forward strand.
CAGGCCAGAGCAGAGGGTTGTTTTGCAGGGGGGCCCTCCAACTGGTGGGCTTCCCCTGGTTCTGGAGTCTGTGGGCAGGAAGGAAATGAAGTCCTGCAGCTGGGTAGGGGAACACAGGGAAGACACGCAGCTCCCGAGCATGGGAACCAAAGCCTCCAGGCCAGGGGCCTCATGGTCGCCTGCTTGCTCACCTTTGCTCACTTAGGGCAGCTGGAAATCCCTTCTGGGGGTTCTGTTTTCTTCTCTAGATGGGCAGCAACCTGACTTATGTTCTGTGCTTCCACTGCCCGGTACACAGTAGGTGCTTAATAAGTGTGCATGGGAACTAAACTAAAAACAGAGACCAGTCATCTGGGTCCACTTTGGAAAGCTGTAGTCTTCGTGTGGGTAAGGCACCTCTGGACTGCCGGGGAGGTCTGCGCTCTCCGTTTCCTCCTCCTTCAGGGTTGCCCCCTCCTCCATGAAGCCCTCCTTGGCACTCCCTCCTCCCTTCACCCTGAGTAAATGCCTTCTTCCTGTGCTCCACTCTTGACTCTGTCCACACTTCTGCTATTAAGGCACGCTGGAAGAGTGGATGGGACCCCACAGCCTGGGGTTATCTTCAGTCACTTCCTCTGGACACACTTCTTAGCTTTGTGACTATAGGCAAATTTTATTTATTTATTTATTTATTTATTTATTTTTTAAAGATTTTATTTATTTATTTGTCAGAGAGAGAGAGAGCGAGCACAGGCAGACAGAGTGGCAGGCAGAGGCAGAGGGAGAAGCAGGCTCCCTGCCGAGCAAGGAGCCCGATGTGGGACTCGATCCCAGGACACTGGGATCATGACCTGAGCCGAAGGCAGCTGCTTAACCAACTGAGCCACCCAGGCGTCCCTATTTTTTTTTATTTTTAAAGCTTATTTATTTGAAAGAGAGAGAGAGAGAGAGAGAAGAGAGAGGGCATACGTGGGAGGGACAGAGGGAGAGAGAGAGTCTTAAGCAGGCTCGGTGCCCAGCACGGAGCCTGACACGGGGCTTGATCTCACGACCCTGAGATCATGACCTGAGCTGAAATCCAAAAGTTGGAAGCTTAACCGACTGCACCACCCAGGTGTCCCATGCAAATCTTATTTTAAACTTCCTGTGCCTCAGTGTCCTCATCTGTAAAATGGAATCAGTTTTGTACCTACCTATGGGATTGCAGTGAGGATTAAGCTGATTTGTAGAATCAGAGCGTCTTGGCGTTTAGTAACTGCTCAGAACTATGTTACTGCCTGGTTGTGCTGGGATGGTTGCTCCTCACCCACGTGTGGGCCCCTCGAAGCTTGGGTCTCTCATTTCTGCATCCTCCTGCTGAGGCCAGTGCCCACCCACGGTGGGAGGCGCTCAGCCAAATGCCAGGGGACAGATGGATGGACGCTCAGAGCGATGCCTGGACAAGCAGGAGTACTGAAGTGTGCCGTCCCTTAGGGTCCTTACCCGCAAACTCAGCTGTGGAGACTTGGCCCGTGGCTACCCGCTGGGGGTGCCCCCAGAGCCCACGTCCTCTGCCCCTCCCATCTGTGCTTACCCGAAAGCCCCACCAGGAGTGCAGGGGAGGAAAAGCCATCACATCCAAGTCCAGCAGCTTCCCTGCTCAGGGACCACAGTGGGGAGAACAGGTGGAAAGTGTTCATGAAAATGAGGTTTCTCGATGTGCTGTGGTTTCATTTCCACCACCTGGCTCTTGAGGGCCTGACAGGCAAGCCGGGCACCCCCCACCCCTGGCTCCCCACCCAAGGCGCATCCCTGCCTCTCGCTGGGGACAGTCATCCCACAGCAGCCGGTTGGGATCCTGCCCTGTGCCAGGCTCCTTGGTAGGCACCACCTTTACACCTTTACAGCAAGCCTGGGAGGAAGGCCACCTTCAGCTCGTCCAGCCAGCCAGCCATTCATACACCGATATTTACTGAGTCGTACTAGGTGCCTTCACTGGGCCGAGTCCCAGGGGTGTCAGAGGCAAAGGGGACAGGTAGCCCCAGACGGGCCAGAGATCATATGCCAGACCCAGCCCCTGAAGCTGCACAGCATCTAGGGCTCCAGAGTGCAGATCGTGGGCTGCTTTGGGGTGCAAATCTGGGCTGCCCTGGGGTGCAGATCTGGGCTATCCTGGGGAGCATATCATGGGCTGCCCTCTTTAGGGGCTGAGGGCTTTGCCTGCGGAGGGGGAAGAGTGGCACCTGCGTGGGCAGGAGCCGGGGCAGAGCCCGTGTCTGAGTTCCGAGGAGCCTTGGTGCTCAGCCTCGGTGGCAAGCCATAAAGAGACTCCTAGAGGCACAGACCGATGCCTTCAGAACGCTCCCTCCGCACACAGAGGCATTAACGTGACGTCTATCACCATGGCATCGAGGTGCTTAGACAGCACCGCTGTCTTAGACAACCCGCTCCCCCCGGAGGTCGGAAACAGCGTGAAGCAGATTATCTGTGTCTCAGTGTGACATATGCGATCGTGTATCACTGACGGATCAACAGTCAGTAGCGCCGGGGTCCCTGCGGCCCCCCAGCCAGCGGAACCGGGCTGGCGTCCATGGGTCTTCCTCACCTGGTGGGCAGCCCTGCTCCTCCTTGCTGCCCTCCTAGGGCTGCTGGAGTCGGGGGAACATCTCTGGCTTTCATGGTGCGTGTGCAAAGCTTTTGGAAGGAGGACCAAAACTGGACCCTTCCGCGCCCCCGCTGGGGATCGCGTAGGGTGGGGAGAGAGGGGCAGGCTCCGCACAGCTGGGTGTTGAATTCTGGCCCCACGGAACTGCCCTGACCTCCAGCGAGGTGCTCTGCCTCTAGGAGGCATCGTTTTCTCTTCTGTAAAATTGGAAGAGTCACGTTTGTCTTGAGGGTTAACGGGCACTCATGGGGAAAGGAGGAGAAACGCTCATGTGGGCAGAAACTCAACCACATTTCTCCCAGCCTCCTCTGCCTCGCGCTGGGTCTTCCCCTCCAGCCCCAGACCCCTGCCTTCTGCCTGCCCGAGCATCTAGCCCCTACCTCACCCGGCTCAGGCCCAGGGCTGGGCTCCACAAGGCCAAGGGTAAAACTCGAGGCTGCTCGGGAAGGGGGGGCCAGGCAGCCAATAATTAAGATGCCTGCTGGTGGGGGAGGGGTGAGCTCAGGCTGAGGGAAGCTTTGGGGGGGACATTGCAGGGGAGACAGAGGAGGCCACCACTGGGCCTCTGCACTGTGTCTATGGTGGCCCTCACTGCGCTGATGACCGTCAGCTGGCCTCCTGGCACCAGTCAGGGCTGCGAACATGGGCTCCCGCCCTCACCCTAGCTGCCTGCCCCTTCTCCATCACGCCCCCAGCCGATACCCCAACTCCCACCGCCCCCCAGAAACCCTTTGCTGGGATGAGCACATGAATCCACAGGCCCCTGGACAATTTCTGGCAGGAAATCTGTGAACACAGTTTTAAAAGTTTCAGCTGTGGGCAGCTAAACCAAACCCCAGAGTTCCTCGTGGCAGTCCTGCGACCCCTCTGTTGCCAAGTGTCTACTGATGGGCCACCAGCTGGACGGGGACCAAGGAAGGGAGCCGCTCCCCAAGGCAGAGGGGCGCATGCTCCAGATTCCTCGCCCCGGAGCCGTTCCCACTCCTTGCTCAGAAAGTCCGGGGTTATGAAGGGGATCCAACCCCGTGAGGCCCTGAGGAAGCAGAAGCTTGGCTAGGGAGGAGCTTTGTGGGGACTCAAAGGGGAACTGTGGGGGCCGGCAGGCCATCCCCTCCGGTGAACTTGAGAAGGAAGAGGAAGACCGAGAAGGAGGCCCCAATGGAGCACCGGCCTCCGTGGCGGCGGGCCCCGCCAGACCTGCTCTCGGGCCCCTGGCTCCTGGCCTTGCTCCTGTTTCCCTGGACCCTGCAGCTCACAGGTACGCTGCCTGCCTCCTTCCCACGAGCCCTCTGGCTGGCACATCAGAGCGGCTTTCATCTGCCCGTGCGGCTAATTCCTGGGGACCTGTCTCGGGAGATTTGCTGGTTGCGTTTGAAACGTTGCAGACTTCACAGGGAAAGCCTTTGGGGATCCGAGAGATGGTTCGCTCATGCCTCACCAAGGTGGCTTTTAAAGGGGTGCGGGCAGCGCCCCCCTCCCCGCCGCCGAGTTAGCAGCCTTCCTCCCACAGCCTGACCCCTGGCCCTCAGACTGGGTGGGTGGGCGTTGCTGCGGCCCAGGGCGTCAGCGCAGGTGTGGGGTCGGTGGGGAGGGACAGCTCACCCCCATGGAATCCTAATCAGCCAAGCGGCAGGGGCAGCCTCGGCCTTGCTCCCTGTGTTATCCCGGGGGACCAGGAACACCGTGCCCCGGGACGCCAAATGGTCACTTTTGCCAGAAAGGGGAGCGCGCCCCACTTCCTGACCTACAACCTCGTGTTCTTTTGCCACATGAGCTGATGCCACTCCCGGCGCCAAAGCCATGCCCCCCTTTCCTGGTCCCAGGTCCCCTCGGAAATGGGGCGGCCTGGATCCAAGGCAGGCCCCGGGGTGTGTGGCCTTGGAGCACCTTTATCCAGATGAGGACAGTCTCTCCGGGGCTGCCCACTGTGGGGGTCCCTCCGGCTCAGTCTCTCCCAGGGCAGCTCTGGCAAACTCTTGGATTCCCAGGGTCCCCCCACCCCACTGTGCAGCCTGGGTGCTTGGTTTCCTATATTCACCCAGACTTTTATGAGGCTTCTGGGGGCTGCCTCCAACTTCTGCTTCATGCTCTGCCTTTCGTTTATGCCATAAACAACAACAGCTCTTCTTACTCTCATGAATTAGCTTCTTTGAGCACTTGCTCTGGGCTTTACTCTCACAGTCAGCCCCCTCCAGCCACCCTTGGGGTACTATCACGGCCGGCACCACTTAAGGACAGGGAAACGGAGCCCCAGGGAGGCCAAGTAGCTTGCCCAAGACCTAGAGGGTGAGTGGAGGTCAGGTTTAGAGCCAAGTCAGCCTGAACCCTAAGCCAGGACCCTTGGGTCTCCTCTCAGCCTTTTTTCTTTCTTATAAGATTTTATTTATTTTTGAGAGAGAGACAGCAAGTGCATGCATGAGCCGGGGAGGGGCAGAGGGAGAAGCAGGCTCCCCTATGAGCAAGGAGGCCGATGCGGGACTCGATCCCAGACCCAGAGATCATGACCTGAGCCGAAGGCAGGCACTTAACCAACTGAGCCACCCAGGCCCCCACCTCTCAGCTCTCTCTGTAAAGAACATTCCTCATAGAAAAATGTCACTGTCCTCCCCCCAGGAGGCAAGAGCTGACTGGGTACCTACAGCGGGCTTCCTGGGATGGGCCCCTTGTGACATCATGTCCTTTCACCTCGCACACCTTGCAGTCCCTCCTGTACCCTCCCCCCACCCACTCCAGGTGGCCGGTTCAGAGATCAAGGAAATGCAGCTTGTTGGTGACAGTGTGTCAACTCGGTCATGTCTAATGAATTTCCCTCGAATTCCCATCATTTCTTCTTGTGTGGCCTCTCCTCCCCAGAAGGGACCCAGCACACCTGGATAACAGTGGGTGACACTTTGCGGGATGCTGCGTGAGAAGCACTTTTGTAACCGTCTTAACTGTAAACAGCAGATTTTTTTCCTCAAGATTGCAGCAAAGTTTGTACAAAAGAGAAACTCTGCTCTTTCACAAGAGGTGACAAAGCCTCGTGGTTCCCTAGAACGTCAGAGCAGCAGACAGCAACGTCACTCCTCGTCCTGCCCTGCGGGTGCCTGGCTCTCTCTCTCCATCTGTCCCCTAAGCCTAGGGACAGTGGGCCCCTTCCCTGAGCCGTGGGGTGGTACAGGATTGAGGACATACACCGGGGCGTTCAGGCTGACTTTCCATCTGAGCTCTGTGATTCTCCCCCAAGTCCCTGGGCAGGTTCCTAATGTCTCTGTGCCTCAATTGCTTCATCTGTTAAATGGGTACAATAGCAGTTCCTGCCTGGTATTAGGCCCCGAGACGGAGTGGTTGGGGCTCAGAGAACGTCAGCCACCTGCCGGTCTAGCAGAGCCAATGGAAATCCAAGAGTCAGTTGGCCAGTTGAGTATCTTAGCGAGCCCACGGGCTCCTTGGGCTCTCTCTGACCTTGCCGGTGGCCTCTGGCTCATTAGCCGTTGGTGTCTCAGGATCTCCCTTGCTCCCAGCCTCCTCCTCCTGTCCTGAGTCCTACCCTCCTCCAGTCTTTTGAGCGCCCTGCAAATTCTGCTTTTCTCAAAGGGTCTGGCAGCCACTTGTGGTCTTAGGGGCAGCTGCTCTCCCCCGGGGCTGAGTCACGCGAATCTGAGATTCGGCTCTCCTGGGAGCAGCTGCACATCGGCTCCCCCGCTTCCAGCAGCCTTCAGTCACCTGCGAGGGCTCTGGGGCCAGGCAGAGCCCAGGTTCAAGTCCTACCTTCTTCCACTGACTGCTGCATGACCTTGGAGAAGTTACTTAACCTTTCCGAGCCTCTGTGCTCTCAACAAATGTCAGTCCTCTCTCTCTTCTCGGCCTTTTCAGGACTCTGGGCTGTATTTATTTCTCCAGTGTCCATGGAGGAGGCCCCGTTCTGGGCACTGGCTGGGGGGGACGACTAGAGGAGAACCATCCCTACTCTCAGCTCATGGAAACTCTGAGGCTTGCCCAGAGAACATGACAGAACATGACCCAAGGAGAGAGTTGCTGATGCAGGTTTGCTCCCCTCCCCCCTTGCTCTGGACTCAGGTGTCACTGCTCCTTTGTTGTCCAAAAGATGTTCGGGAGCCTCCCACCTTCTTTCCCGCAGCTCAGAGCCTCTGTCGGGATTGGCCTCTCTGCTTTTCATCTCTGTCGAATCCCAATACAGAGCTCGGAGGCAGGCGGAGAGAAGCACCTCGCCGCTGGAGGTGGGGCAGGGGGAGTGTTGGCGGGGGCAAGGGAGCCGAGCGGGGGAGGAGGCCGAGCAGGTGGGTGGGTGGCACGCGCACAGCGGGAATAAAGACTGGGAGGCCAGAAGGCAGAGCCAGGGGGCGGGGATGGGGAGAGGTTCAGTCTGACTGGAGAGGGGGGGTCTCTCGGTGGAGCAGTGGGACAGGAATCCCACTGGGCTGTGTTCCAGGTAGACTGTAAACGCCTGTCAGGTCGGGGGTTCAGATGCTCTTCCAGTCGGCCCTATTATCATCGCTTTCTCTTTTTAAGTTGTGAGCTCTAATACCTGTACAGAGAAGCACAATAAACATCATAAACCAAAGTCCCGTGGGGCCAGCTTCTGCAGCCCCTGGTCCCCCCGGCCACCACCTAGACACCCCTCTCTCCCATCCTGACTCTCGGGGCAATTGCTTCCCGGCATCTCTTTATAGTTTTAATTCTCAGTGTGTATCCCTGAATGATACGGATTCATGTTCCCTGTCCTTGAACTTTGTATAATCACAGTGATGCCGTGTATCCTCTCAGGACCTGCTTCTTTCACTCCGTTGTGTTTTGCAAGATCTGTCCAGCTGCCGGTGTGGCTACAGTCTGTGTGTTTTCATCGCTAAAGAGCCGGGGTCGTGGGGGGTGGGGGGAGGCTCAATCCAGCCCCGCTGCCTTTCGGCAAGGCCTGCGAGGTAGGAGTGGTTTCTCTCCCCTGTTTTTAAGGGTTGGAAGAAAATCAAGAGAAGGATATTTCACAGCACGTGACAATGATACAAAATTCACATTTTAGCGCCACAAATAAAGTTTTATTGGAACACAGCCACGCTCATTCATTCGTGGGCGATCTAGGAGGCTGTCACCCTCCGTGGGCAGAGTTGAGCAGTTGGGACAGAGACCCCATGGCCCACAAAGCGGAAAATATTCACCATCCGGCCTTCACGGAGCATGTTGGTCAAGTCCCGCTGCGGAGTGTCCCACTGAAGGAATATTTTGCAATTTCTTTCGCTATGATGGACGTTTCAGGCCTTGCCATCTGTGGCCGTGAGCACTCCGGTGTGGCCTCCAGGCCCACGGGTGTTCGGGGCCTCTGGGAGCACGTGTTCCCGTGGAGGCTGCTTCTTCCCCAGCTGTCTGCCTCCCTTAGGTGGACTGTGAGCTTCAGGGGGCGGGGAACGCGTGCACTTTCTTGGTTCGAATCCTCGACGCCTAGCACAGAGCCTGGCACCCAAGGGATGCCCGGCGGACTCCAAAGACAGCGGCCTGGATTGAGCTCCTCAGCCACAGACAACCCCAGGGGGAGTTCCAAGAGGCTGGGGTGGAGATGTGACGCCGCAGGGAGAGGCACGTGGGTCCAGGCCTACGAGGTGGGTCTGCCTGGTAGGGCGGGGGCCTGGGCCTCGGGCTCCTCTCGGCACAAGCAGAGCAGCGAGACCCTCATGTCTTGGGGACGAGAGTATGGATACGGGAATGCTGTGTCCCCATGGGCCCTGACACAGGAGAGCGGACGCTTGTTGTGGATCTAGGGGCCACAGTCAGAGGACTGGCCTAGGGCACTGAGGTGGGGGCTGCTGGAAGCCGAGGAAGGGAAGGGAGGGTGACCTGAGTCTGGAGAGGGGGAGGGGAAGGGATTGGGTGTGAAGTTGGCAGGTGGAGCTTCTGGTCCCCTGGGGAGGACAGTGTGGCCGGCCTGGGGTGAGCTGCGGGAGACTTGGCCGAGTCACCCGAGCATTCAGCCCCCACTTCCCTGTCGGGGTCCCGGGCGCCCTCTGATGCACGCCCCTTGCCAACAGGAACAAGAAGGCACATCCAGGACCACCGGTGGCCGTGGCACCTGGCCTCAGGGAGGGCCTGTGGGGCCTCAACCATAGAGTTGGGGTGCCTGTAAGGGAAGGTGCGGTAAAGCTCGGTTTTTCCCACTCCCCGCCCCCCCAGGACTGCATGGACTGTGGGGGGAAGAAGGTGAGGTCAGAAGCCAGATCTATGCTCGCCAGTGGTGGGCTGGGGGGGGCGGGGGCGGCGCACAAGCACAACCCCAGGCAAGGCAAGCTAGCTTCTGTCAGCAGAGGCCTTCCCGGCAGTGCAGGCTCTGTGGCCATGTGGCCATGTTTCTGAAGGCCACTTGGCAACCTATACCAAAAATTAAAAATTTAAAAGGATTCCCACCCTTTGAAGATTTATGTATTTCTGAGAGAGAGAGAGAGAGCACCCTCCAGCAGGGGAAAAAGCAGAGAGAGAGAGGGAGAGAGAGAATATCAAGCAGACTCCCCGACCTGGGGGCTTGCTGTCACCACCCTGAGACCATGACCTGAGCCAAAATCAAGAGTCGGATGCTGAACCACCTGAGCCGCCCGGCGCCCCCCGGGTACATGCCCTTTGAACCAGTAACTCCCCTTTTCAGGACCAGACAACCTTTATATACAAGCCCAATCCCTCAAGGGTCCATGGAGCACAGCCGCAGATCCCCAGGGCCACCAGCTGGCCCCTCACCGCAGTGGGTTTAGGCAAGACCCTCTCCCACCCCTTGGCCCTGAGCTACCCTTGGCTCTTGGCTCCTGTCTCCCACACCCCACTTTCCAGCCCTGCTAGATGACTGCCTGCCCTGAAGCCTTTGCTCCTGTTGCCCCCTTTTCCTGGAAGGGGTCCTTTCACTTGCCTACCTGGTGACTCTAACCTGTTGCTCAAGGTCAAACTCAGCGACCTTCTCGGTGGTGCCCACTCTGGTCCACTCTCCCATGCGTCCCACAAACCCAATGGCCAGCCCTGCCCCACCAGGGTGTACCCCTGTGGTTCTGAGCCTCAGGAGCTCAGAGGCATAAAGGGCACGACAGAGCTCCCCTGGGCAGCCGGGGGTCCCGACAGCACCAGGGAACAGGTACCCAACCTTCTGAGGTGGGCCCTGCGAAAAGCCAGAGAAAGGGCCAGGAGAGAGGGTGTGGCTGGGGAGCTCTGGGGGGAGGAGGAAAGGTCAAAGAGGAAGACATTTACAAGTGAGGGTCAAGGCCAGAAGCAGTGGGAGCCACAGCCTTGGCTCTAAGCTCATGGGACGGGAGGAGGCTGACAGAAGGGCAGGGACAGAGCTGGCAGCGCAGAGGCTAGGGAAGGAGAGACTGAGGAAGGATGGAGGACAGTGAGTGATTTCGCGCCCGGAGGGCACCAGATCTTTGGGGAGATAGAGATTTAAGAGAAGTCAGGATAAAAGTGATCTGGCGAAGGCGTCTGTAGGAAGGAGTTAGCGTGTTGACAGCCAGAAGCATTTATAGTTTAGAAGGAGGCTGGAGGGGAGGGGTCCCAAGCCGTCAGAATGAATCACTAATGTGAGGGTTTTAGGCGGCTGCAGAAGATGGGAGCTCTGTAGTGTTTCTCTTGCTATCTTTCTTTCTTTCTTTTTTTAGAGCGGGGAGGGACAGAGGGAGAGGGAGAGAATCTTAAGCAGGCTCCATGCCGGGCGAGGAGCCCGACACAGGCTCAATCTCACAGCCCTGAGGTCATCACCTGAGCCGAAATCAAGAGTTGGACCCGTAACCGGCTGAGTCACCCAGGTGCCCCTCTCTTGTTGTCTTTCTAGCACAGAATGTGATCCTGTCAATCCCAGATGTAGAAGCCCTCAGAAGCTCCCCCAGGTTTCCAGGACAACGCTTGCCCTGCCCCGTCTCCCTCCCACCTCCCTGAGCCGCCCCCCCAACTCTTATGCCTCCACAGCTCCTTTTGAGTCCCCCAACTACCAATGATGACTTCTAGAAGCTTCATCCAAGAGCTTTTTGTGCTTAACCCACCCCTCTCTGCACCCCTCCCCCACCTGGCTGCCTCCCACTCTTCCTTCGTGATCGGGATGTCCACAGCCATGATGTCAGGTGGCAGAACTGTGGGCAAGTTCAATGTTCTTGATCCTTCACTGTGGTGTCTAGAACTCCTACAGTGCACATGTTTCCTTTTTGTAATGGGGGGAGGGGCTGAAGAATTATAATAAAAAAAAAAAAAAGACCCAGTCCCAGAGTTGCCCCTCCTGGATTCCTCTGCTCCTCCCAGCAGGGCTGGGTCCCCTGCTCTGGGTTTCTGCAGGCTCTGGGACTTCCCTTTATCTCCCCATATTCCAGCTTCATCAGCGAGCTCTCCCTGGCAGGACTTTGGGTGAGCGCCCCCTGCAAGGGGGTGCCTTGGTGGGGTCTCCCCCCTCGCTCCGTTTTGTCCTACACCCATCCAGGGACAAGGACCAGAAACCCCATTCTTCCTCTTTGGTCCTATCGCCATCTCCACCCCGACCCGACGTCCTTCTTTGAGGGCAGAGGAGGGTATGAAGGGAGAAACTGAGTCTCCTGCTGTCCTAGGCTGCACCCTCAAACAAAGTTGGAGAAACTTGCCTTTTTCAACCTGAAGGAGAGATGATTGTTATACCAATGCCAGTTAATACCCACAAAGCCTCTGCATTTCTGGGACCAGACAGTCGACCTTCTGCACTCGGTTTGTGTCCCCGCGTGGCCACGGTGCTCCCGGGGTCTAGAGTCTGGAGGCTTTAGAACAGAACGCAGGCAGGGTGGAGGAAATGGCCCCCGAGGCCAGCCACATCCGTCTGTATCTTTGTAATTCGGAGGTGTTGAAAGATGTGACAGCCAGTCTGATGGCACTGTTCCGAGGGCACCAGCGCTAAAAGCTTCAGAGTACACACTCTCTGTTCAAAGGTTGCCTTCCAACGCCTGCTACACGCTTCTCCCTAATCAGCCACTTGGCCACGCACCGTTGTTTGATGCGTGGGTCCTGAAGGACTGCCCCGTTTTTCGGTGATGTCCTGGGATTCATGCTCGGGCAAATGGCCGGAGCCCTGTGATAAAGCCCGCAGCCCCACATCTGTGGCTTCCCAGCCATGGGCCTTAAAGGAAAAAAAAAAAAATGACATGGCTCTGAGAGATGCCAGAATTAAATTAGAGGGCGAAACTCCATGCCTAAAATAAAGACCGTGGGAACTGCTTTCTTCTGTAGCTGGAGAATCAAAGTACTTTCCTTTAAAATCAACTATAGTGGGGGTGGATACCTTTGATCAGCCCGTCTGGACTCTCATCCCCTTGGCTGCCGAGGCTGGGGGCCACAGAAGGGATCGAGTTCCAGGCAGAGTGGACAACTGGGGCAAGGCCTGGGCCAGGTGGGTCAGAGGGGCTGCGAGGAGGCCAGGGCAGCTGGGGAGAGCGGGAAGGGAGTGCCGGATGCCAGGGCCAGGGGGTGCCATCGCTGCAGTGAAGGAGGAACGCGGGCTGGCCCTTTGGGCACTCGGTTGGTGCGGACACGTGCCCCGTCTGTCCACGGTTTGTGGGACCACGTGCTTCTGCTCTGGGAGCCGCAGCTCTCGAGCTGGATGACAGTAGCTGTCCCTCTAAAGCGGCAGGGTCTGTTCTGGTGAGGACCTTTGTCCCCATATCCTGCCAGACGACATGTCTGTCTATTAGATGACCCAAATCTAGAAAAATGGCCTCTGAACTTGTAGCTCCCTTTAAAGGGGTGCAGCTCGGGGTACCTGGGTGGCTCAGTCATTAAGGGTCTGCTTTCGGCTCAGGTCATGATCCCGGGGTCCCGGGATCCAGCCCCGCATCGGGCTCCCTGCTCGGCTCCTTGCCAGCTTCTCCCTCTCCCTCTCCCTGTGGCTCCCCTGCTTGTGCTCTCTCTCTCGGTCTAATAAATAAATAAAATCTTAAAAAAATAAAGGGGTGCAATCCTTTCGTTTGAGAGATGTTTTCTTTGTCTTGCTCCCAGATTTTAAAATTGTGGCATAGGGCAGTGATGAAGAGTTTGGCATTAAGGACCCAAAGGGACCCTGCTTACAATCCCATCCCCGCCCCTGACTAGCTGTGCTTCTGGGCAAACCTCTTCCTCTCTCAGAGCCTCGGGTTCACCCTCTGCAAAAGGGGAGTGTGCCCCCCGCCCTCTGCCCCGCAGTAACGCGCTGTCATTGCACAGCTTCACAGCTACGCCCGCCCGAGAGTCTGTGTGGGGCAGAGGGAGTCCTGCAGACCAAGAGGGTGACCCCCAGTCCTGGGAGAGGAAGGGAACAGGACGGCATTCTGAGCAAGGGGAACGGCCTGGCAGGCCTAGCGTCCGCGGGGGAGAGAATGTAGGGCAGCTCAGCCGGCCTGCGTGGGGCCCGGAATCGTGGACTGGATCCTCCAATCCAAGAACTTGCAATTTTTTTTTTTTAAAGGTGACCCAAAGCACAGGGATGCGTGTTAGAGCATGACCCTGTCTGAACCCAGTTGTGCGACCGTAACTGAAACCAGAAGGTCACGAAAAGCGCCGTCGTTACGCACAAAATGCTGCAAGGTTCTATTTTTTAAAAATTGCTTGTTCTCACCATGTAAATTGATTTCAGACTCCTTCCCGGGTCTCCTCTGGGGTGGGGGGCCCCGCAGCAGGGTCAGCAAGGTGGTCTGTGGTTCCCTGGGGAGCAGCTCCCGGCAGCTCTCTGGCTGGGTGGCGGGGAGGCGGGGCGGGGTGCTGGGAGGCGAGCCCAGATTGCAGAGCAGGGCTGCAGTGCCAGCGCGGGGTGCCCTGTGTAGGGGGTGGGGAGGGCAGATGGGGGGCATCCTTTCTACATCCAGCCAAGTTCTTCGATTGTGAATCCCTCCCTGCAGGGACTCGGCATGGGGTCCCTGGGCCGGGGTAGGACTGGGGCCCCTCCCTACCCCTCTCAAGACCGCAGTGCAAGTGGCCACAGATTCAAAAGAAGAACTGGAAAAGGAAGGATCTGGTGCCAGTGGGCAGTAGACAAAATCTTTCCCAACAAGGGCAACGGATAAGGAGTAAGCGAGGAAAGCAGGAGGAGGCTGCTGGGGGGGAGGGTTCTCTCTGCTTGCTATGCTGGCCACCTAGCGGGGAGCCTGGTGCCCCAGGCTTGGGTCTGCACTCCAGGGAATCCCCCATTCCCCCGTGTCTGGCCCAGGCCAAGGCCCGAGGCGGTAGACAGGCTGCCTATGGGCCTGGTACTTCCTAGGCAGAAGGGCCAGTCTGGCGTTTGCTTTTCTAGACTCAGTGAGGACTCGGGACTCCTCTAACTTCCTTGTCTCTTTTTTGTCGCTGGGGAAAGGCAGCCTGGCCTTGCCCTGGAACTGCCTTCCGAGTTCTCCTGGCTCTTCCCTCCCTCTCCCTCTCCTACCTTCGCATGAAAGAGCAGTGTGCTGGGGCAGGTGGGAGATCCTGCCGTCTCCACTCCCCTCCCCTCCTTGAGGCTGCCCCATCTCTGCCCGCCCTGCCCACCCTCCACATGCCACCTCCAGGCCCTTCGCCCTCTGGGCAGGGGGATCTGCGAGTTGGACGAATTCATCTCCCTGCAGAAAACAAGCTTTCCTTGCATCTCCCTGCAGAAAACGCTTTCCTCCCTGTGCCTGTCCTGGCCTCCTGGAGAATTATCCAAAGAGCAAGTTCCTGTTGCTTCTGTAGCCCTTTTTGGCCTTTTGTCTTGGGGACAAGTCTGCCGGCACCTGGAGAGAAAGCCAAGCCAGGCTGGGCTCTTCCGGCCCCTGAGCCCTATGGTCACTCACAGTCAGAACCAACTCCCGGTTCTTCATAGCCAGAGTGGAAGGCTGGATGTGATGCAGGCCGGAGGCGGGGTCTGGGACCTGTATGAGAATAAATGGTCAGGGCCCTCCTCCCCTCTCCCCCTAGACCCCGTAGTGGTCCTTCCCCATATATCAGCTGGGTGGAGACGGGAGAGGGAAGGAGTGGGAAGAGGCAGAGGAGCCCTGCAGGTCAGGTGCTGTGGACAGCTGGCCCTGTCTCTGGGGCCTTGCAGGGTTTGCAGTGGACCCCCTCGGGCACTCTCGGGGGCCACTGGGGTATGCCAGCCGGCCTCCCATGGCTCTCCCCGCTCCTCAGCCCCAGGAATCTGAGTCGCCGCCCCCTCTCCCCCCAGTCCTCCTTTCTGGGCCGTGTGCCCCTCTTCTCGGCCCATGGGCAAAATCTAAGAAAATCCCCAGGCTGGCTCACTCTGCCCCTGGCCCACCTTGTTCCACAGGGGACAGGAGCCCTTGACCTGAAAAAGGGACAAATCATACAGCCGCCACCAGGTGCAAGATGGACACCAGCCACTGCGCCAGCCCTGTGCACACAGGAGGCAACCTGCAAGGTTTGCGAGGGTCCCACCGGAGCCCCTCTGGGTCTGGGGTGAGAAGCAGGTGTCTGAAGTGGGGGGAGGGGAGAGCCCTCCATGCCAGCCCTGGTGTGGCCACTTTCCTGGTGGTTTTGGCCAGGTTCCCACCTCCTGACCCCCAGCAGGGAGGACTGGCTGCCTGGAGAGCCAAATGGGAGAATGCAGCTAGAAGTCAGAGCGGGTCCTGAGCTGAGTCTGGAGGTCTGGGTAGGAGTCCCAGCCAGAGGGGCCTGCAGGGGTAGCTGCAGCGTGGGAAGTGGCCCTTTGGGGGAGTGGGGAGGACTGCACTGCAGCATGGCCTTGCTGGGCAGGGCAAACCAGGTCTGTCTCAACCCTCTGGCCCCTTGTCCTTACCTGGGATGATGCCATGACCCCTTCCCCCGCCCGCCGCACCTCTGCCCTGGCTGCCATGTGTCAGGGGAACTTCAGCCCTGAATCAGAGTTCCTCCTTCTTACGACAGTACAGAGCGTTGTCATTAAACCACAACGGGGGACGCCTGGGTGGCTCAGTTGGTTGAGCAGCTGCCTTCGGCTCAGGTCATGATCCCAGCGTCCTGGGATCGAGTCCCACATCGGGCTCCTTGCTCGGCAGGGAGCCTGCTTCTCTCTCTGCCTCTGCCCTCTCTGCCTGCTTGTGTGTACTCTCTCTCTCTCTCTCTGACAAATAAATAAAATCTTAAAAAAAAAAACAAACCCACAACGGCAACCTCACTGTCACACCCAGAGACACCAAGGACCTGTGACATCCTTCCCGCCCCGCTCAGTGGAGGAGAACCCTGGGTCCCAGCCCAGGGACTTCTCCAGGTGCGAGCACTGTCATAGTCATGCAGGACAGCGAAGCCAGTCCCCCCAGTCCCCTGGACATCCAGCCCGGTCCCTGGAACTGTCACTACCTTTCGCTCTTTGGTGGAGGGGCCATCTCTTCAGTGACTCAGCACGAAGCTCAAAATATCCATGCGGTGGGAGCTCCAAGGGCTTGGCTGGTTGAGAGGACCACCTCTGTCCTGTCCCCAAGTCTTCCAGAGGCCCTGGCCTCATCTCCCCTGGGGACCTAGCCCTGGGCTCAGCGGAAGAGTCCAGAGACCAGTCCAGCCTGGCCTCATGCCAGCCCGATACCCCAGTACCCTGGGGGCCCACGTCTTGCCCTCCCCCAACAAAATGCACCTGGCCGGTCCCTGTGAGTCACTCCAGTGTGCGATCTTCTCCCGATGAACAACCCTGCTGGCGTGTTCTTGGCTGCTTCCTGCCGGCCTCAGTTTAGAATTGCTCGTTCGGCTGCTGGAGAAGGAAGCGGCCAGGGGACAAGGCAGGCTGGAGCTGTGGGGGCTTGTGTGCTGACGTCTGGGGGTGAGAGGGCACCCCTGGAGCTCGGGCCCAGAGCCTGCCGGGGGGTGGGAGGCCCAGCCCGGCAGGTGCCAGTGTTTTCCTAGGAGCCTGCAATGAGGACGGTGTCCAGGTGTCCAGGAGGGAGGCTCGCACAGACACCTGCCTTTGTAACGGTCATCGGACATCCTGGTCGTGGCCCAAACGGCTCCCTCTGTGCTGCTGGAAAGCTGCTCTTGGGGCATTTTTTGTTACTGTCCATAGAAACTTGACAAATGCTTCTCCAAGCTCTGATTCAGGGCAAGGCTCTTCTCTCCTGATGGCTGGCATGGCTCCTCCTATGGGCTGGGGAGAACCCTGGCTCCCCTCCGGGGGCCCACTGCCGGGAAGCTCTTCTTCCTGCCAGGGAGCATTTTTTTGTCTTGTCTCCTGCCTCCCTCCTCTTTACTTCTCATTCTCCAGCAGCTCTGGGTCTTCTCAGGCTGGTGCTTTTATCCAATGTGGCTTCTTGGCCTTTGATCAGGAGAGTGGATAGGGCTGTGGGGTCTGGAGTCTGCCCGCCTTGGGCAGGGTTGTAGCCATCCCTGCTGAGAGAGTGAAAGCTAGCAGCTTGACCTGCCTGACCCTCGGACTCTTCCTCTCTGTGAAGTGGAGCTCTTACACACTTCGCCTTGGGTGTGTCGGGAGATGGAGAGTTCTATGTGTGAGGCACTTGGCACAACGCCCGCACACGGCGCCTACATGAATGGTGTGAGTGTGAGCCGAGGTCCTCCGGTGGAGGTAGAAGGGACTGAAGCGACCCGGAGGGTAAGCTCCCACTCTTTCCTTTCTCTTCCCCTGCAGGAGGGCAGTCCGTGACCCAAATTGGTGCCCCCATTTTGGTCTCTCTGGCCAATAAGGCCATTTCCTTCGACTGCAGAATCAGGTACCCGGACAGCCCCAAATTCAGGGACTTTACAACCTGGTACTTTCACGTGGACCTCCAGAAACAGGAGAGCCCCAAGGAGCAGATGAAATGCTCACCCGACCTGGCCAAAGAGAACCAGACGCACGCCCTGCAATGCCGGGTCACTCTCACGCTGCCCAGCGCGTCGGCCACTGGTACCTACTACTGCTCTGTGGTCTGGCAGGACTTGAAAATAATCAGCAGAGGCATCTTCATCCTGGTCAGAGGTGAGGCTTCCTGCAGGGTCTAGAGGGCTCACACAGCAGGTCTGGGGGCACAGGATTTAAAGCGGGCAATAGGCCGCCTGGGTGGTTCCATCATTAAGCATCTGCCTTCTGCTCAGGTCATGATCCCAGGGTCCTGGGATCGAGCCCCGCATCAGGCTCCCTGCTCGGCGGGGAGCCTGCTTCTCCCTCTCCCTGCCACTCCCCCTGCTGTGTTCCTTCTCTCGCTGTGTCTCTCTCTGTCAAATAAATAAATAAAATCTTACACAGAAGACACTGGGAGATGAAGAGAAGAGAATTGGGGGAAATCGGAGGGGCAGACGAACCATGAGAGACCGTGGACTCTGAGAACCAAACTGAGGGTTTTGGGGGCGTGGGGGCTGGGGTGAGCCTGGTGGTGGGTATTAAGGAGGGCATGTATTGCATGGAGCACTGGGTGTGGTGCACAAACAATGAATTTTGGAGCACTGAAAAAAATTTAAAAAAGAAAGAAACATGGAGATCACTACAAAAAAAAAAATCAACAACAAATACACCAACAAATAAATAGATAAAGCTGTCTCATTGATCAAGGGGAACATCTGTCTCATTGATCAGCTTGGGTAAAAGGCAACCGTGTCCTCAGGGAGCCCCTGACCACGCAGGTGTGCTGACGTCTACCTTGATTTGGGAAGGGCAGAAGCCTGGGTCGTGGCTGTGCCTCTGGCCACCTCTGGCAGGTGCCCGAGAGAAGTCCCTGGCGCGCTGGTCTCAGCATCGCTGCGGCACCGTGTGTGTGTGTGTGGGGGGGTGTCGGGGGCTGAGTACACAATTGGGCTCATGAACGTGTGTGTCTGTGGCAGCACTTGGCTCATGTAGGTATTTCTGGGAAAGGTTCCTAGTTTCATCACATCCCCGAAGGAGTGATGACTGTGAAAAGTTACCATCGGCAAAGCCGTGAGGCTCTGACCTGCATCTGTGCTTCCCACCAGGAGCGGCAGGGGTTCGGGGAGCTGGCTGGCCCGGCTGTGGCTCTGAGCCCGGGCTTTGTGGCAACACCCTGCCCATCGAGGGCTTTTATGGGGATGAACGGGATCCTGCGTGCACGGGCTGGTGTCTGCTACTAGGAAATGTTTGATTAATAACAGACACGGACGCACCTGGCACGTGGTTGGCTCCCGGCCCTTTCTGCAGGCAGATGGAGGGAGGGAGGGAGGGAGGCATATAAGGAGGGATGGCCCAAGGGAAGGGGCCGGGCTGGGCCCTTCACCTGCCCCTGGTGAAGGCCAGGTCCCTGCTAGGCCCAGGCCACCCCCACCCCCGCCCCATCTCACCTGTCCCCATGGCCACCGTTCCACATGCGGAGCACCACATGCGAAGATGCATCTCTCGCGCCCCGAGAGATGGCGCGACTCGCCCAGGGTCCCACAGGCAGCTCTCAGGGGAGCCGATTCACCCCAAGGCAGGTGACTCAAGAAGCAAAAGATGGGTTCCTTGCCCTTGACAAGAATGGAGGCTGCCAACCTAGAAAAGGGTGTGGCCAAAGCCAGCGTGGGAATGAGCACCTTGCTGGCAGCGGGGGTCTGGGGGGCTCGTGGTGGGGGAGTGCTGACAGTGGCGTCCTGGGTAAAGAACATGAGTGGGGAGCCTGGAAGTTGGCGGGGTGGGGTGCACCCCTGCCTTTCTCCTTTCTCAGGGGACTAACCCTCTGCTTCCCTGCCCTCCTCCCAGACGCAGGGTACCGAGCCCCCCGGCAGGGCTCCCAGCGGCTGCTCCTGCTCTCCGGCTTCACGGGCCTCCTGACCGCACTGAGTGTCTTGGTCACAGCCCTCCTGCTCTGGAAGAAGGTAGGGGATCCGCACACACGGCAGCGCTGCCCGGAGCGGAGGGGCCGCCCACCCCCCCTGCATGGCGCGTCCCAGGGGCCCTGGTGAGGGCTGCCGGCCGTAGACTTCCTCGTGGCCTCCCTGCACCCAGACCCCTCCTCGCTCCCCTCCACAGCTGGGCCCCGGCTGCCTGCTTGCCACCACCAGGTCCCCTTGATCCCGCACAAAACCAGGGTCCACCTGCCTTTTCTAGGTCACAGGTCCCCCCGGGTGTTTTGGTGCAAGGCTCAGGCCCCATTTCTGGCTCTTTTGATTCGGACACACTGTCCTGGTTTTCCCGGATCCCCACACCCCGGGAGGGAGGAGGAAACCTTTCCTAACAGCCGCTGTCTACCAGGCACCATTGCCCTCTCCTCTGCATCCCACCGTAGCTCTGCGAGGGACGTTTCTTCCCATTTTACAACTCTGGAAAGAGAGTCCCAGAGAGGTGGTGACTCACCCAAGGTCTCCCGGAAAGCCTGTGGCAGGGCCAGGGGCTGGAGTGGCGGATGGATGGGGCATTTGGTCCAGGTCTGCGCCCAGCCGATGGTTCGGGCTGTGGTGCCACCAATGCAGGGAGGGTTGTCTCCCCTGTGGGCTCTTGTCACTCTCCTTGTCACCTAGTCCTAAAGGGCTGGTTCTGTAAGTAACCTGAGGACAGAGGCGCAGTGAGCTTGTCTCCGTGGCTCTGTGCTGGCCCACACACGTGTGCTCAGTAGATGTTTCTTGGGCGGTAGAATGCCTTCCCAGTGGGTGCCAGGTTCTGCCCGGCTCAGGGCGGGGTGAAGGGGGACAAGGATGGTGGTCAGGGCCCCAGCCTGCAATTTGGACCCTCTGTCCTGGCTCCTTGAAGGCCTCCATCAGAACAGCTCAGGCCTGTGCTCCACCCTCTCCGGACCAGGAGCTCCCCCACTCCTTGCCTGCCTTTGGGGGCAAGTCTGGGGAGCAGCCCCATCAGCGAAGGCCCTGAGTGTGGGAAGAGGGTTCTACACCACCATGGGGGCTCCTCGGGTCAAGCCCCTGCACCCTGCCGGTCCCCAGGGAAGGGCCACACCCAGGGAAGGGCCCCCTGAGATGGGATTTCATGCGTTCGCTCATTCAACCCATATGAGGACCTACTCGATTCCAGGCCCCGTGGAGGCCCCAGGGCCATAGCAATGACTAAAATGGGTCCCCAAGAAATCCCTGCCTGCGTCAGATTTGCATTCCAGCTGAGGGGAGGCAGACCCTAAACAAACAGAGAAATAAGTAGCCTAACGGATGTGATGAGTGTTGGTGAAGAATGCAGCAAAACGAAGAGAGTAGTGAGTGTGGGAAGGAGGGAGATTGTGGTTTTCAGTAAGGAGCTGGGTAGGGCCTCCCCACACTGCACCCGGAAGGAAGGGGGGCGGGAGGATGTCAGGAACAGTGTGTGCAACAGGGGAACCACAGGTATGGGTGCTCGGAGGCAGGAGCTGCAGGGAGGCCCCTGGTGGGCCGTGCCGCCTGAGTTCAGGGGCAGAGGGGGTGAGGATGGAGGCCATGCGGATCAGGAGAGGCACACTGACTGCGTTTACTCTAAGTGAACTGGGAGATCCCGTAGGACTTGGGGAAACATGGGGCAGGATCAGACTGACCCCGATGGACCCTCCGGCAGCTCTGAGAAGCGGGGAAAGGGAGACTCGATGAGGAGCTACTGCAGCAGTCCGGGCAGAGGCGACCGAGGTGGGATGAGGGTGGCTTCTGGGAAAGTGGCGAGCGAGGCAGGTTGGAGACTCGGACCCCAGCCTCAGTTTCCCACTTTGCCTCGGGCTGGAGACATGATCACTCTTCCAGAAAAGGCTCCAAGGTGATAAAAGAAGGTGAACGTGGCCACTTGGCCGGTCCTAAAACTCTGGAGGCTGCCTTTCCTGCCATCTGGGAGCCGGAGCCTGATGACAACTTCAACCACCGTTCTAGTTCCTCTGCTGTCCTATGATCCGCAGGTGTGGGGCATGACCCTGGCGTGACCTGTTCCTAATCTGGCTCATCCGGCCGACAAGCCACAGAAGGAGTCCACTCCATTCCACCCAGGAGCAGGCTCTGCTATGAGGTCCTCGGGGAGGCGAGGACCCCTCCCTGGGCCCTTGGCCCCCTGCCTCTGGTCTGGTCACAGGGACAACTGAGCAGGGAAGATGGAAGATGATGGGAAATGCTTCATTGGGCCTCCCATGAATCCTGCATTTAGGACAGAGGCCCACCAGCCACTGGGCCCTTTCCCTCCCTCAACCAACATGTGCGGAGCCCCTACTGTGTGCCCAGCTTGGCTCTCACCCCCAGTATATCCTTTCCCTGCCCCCGCTGCTCTAACCATGATGGTAGAGGTAGGACAGCTCTGGACTTGTCACTCAGCAAATAGCAGCTGAGCGTCTAGTGGGACGTGGGTGTGGACACAGGCTGTATGTCGGGCAGGGGTGAAGAAGGACCCCCACTCGGGCTGTAGACCCCCACACCAGCTTGTATGAGAGACTGCACGGGTGTCTTCTGCGGGCAGGAAGCCCAGCAGGTGACAGGCAGAACCGAGTCAGGGTGAGACCTTGGCCCTGAGCCTCCACTCCAGCCGCTGCTCTGCAAAAACTGGATTGTAATGGGTGGAGCTCGGGGTCCTGCCAGATCAGGGAGGCACCCGGAGCAGAGTAGGTGGTCAGTAAAGTCCGGGGAGGAGGGGGTAAGACTCAGCCTGGCCCCACTTCCAAGCCCAGCCCCTCCCCCTCCTGCGCGGCTTCAACCACTCCTAGCCTCTCTCTCCTTCCAGGAATAGCTCCGAGTATCTAGAATGTGCCAGGCACCGGGCTAAGTGCCAGACACAGTGGAAAGCAAGACAGAGGCAGCCCCTGCCCTCTCACCAAGCTACAGCCCTCTCCGAGCCTTGCTCTCCTCCTCCAGGAGCAGAGATAAGGATGGATCCCGCCTCACCTGGGAAGGGTGGAAGAGAGCATTTTCGAGACACCCGCTGGGGCGCCTGACCCGCAGTGGGAGGGTGGTGTGTAGATGCTTCCTGGCCTCCCTCCCTGCACGTGGGGGAGGTAGGGCTGGTTCAGGAGCCTGGCCTTGAAGGAGAGAGAAATTAGAAGGCCAGAGGCCAGAGATGTCCCCAGAGCTCCCTGGAACTGGATCCAAATTTGGGGTGCGGGGTCTGTGGCTGCCACTCCAGCTTGGCCGGCCCCCGTAGCCCTGCCCCTCACAGGCAAGCGTGGTTTGAACTGAGTGAAAGAACAGAGCATGGTGGGGGAAGGCGGGGGACCCCAGCCAGTGGTCAGGCCAGGCAGTCGGCCATGGGGGCCGAGAGGAGAAAGCCAGGCAGGAGGGGAGGCACGGAGGACCCTAGGAGCCCAGGCGGCTGCAGATAAATGAATCGAAGCCGGAGCTCCTGGCCCAGAAAAGGCAGATGATTCCTGCCATGAGAGCAACCAGAGGGCTCCCCGCCCCCAGCCTGGGGATGGATCAAGGATGGCTTCCCAGGGCAGGCAGCTTCTGACTTTGATGGCCTATCTGTCCTTATCCCCTAAGGGCACCCTCCTCCACTGCGAACTTCTTCCCTTACTTCCTGGACCCCCAGGGCAGCCCTGTGCGGATCACCTGCGTCTTTGTGACCTCTACACATCACAAGTCGGAGCACTCCCCACTCTCTACACTGGGGCGATGTTCCTCCCAGTTGATGCTGCCCGGCTCCCTCCCTGAGCCCCAGAGCCCGTCCACGGTGTGAGCCCCCTGGGCATCCACACGCATGGCTCCTGACGCCACTCTGTAGCTCCCAAGCCTGTCCTGCCTAGGCAGATGGCACCATACCCCCAGACGCTCAGGCCAGAAGCCTCCGAGCTGCGTGTGGCTCCTCCCACTTCCTCCACAGCAAGCCCTGCCCACAGTCTGTCTAGGATCCGGCCCCTTCTCGCCTGCCTCAGCCCCCCAGCCCAGGGCTTCCTTCACTCCTTACCCAAATACAGGTCTCCCTGTCCCATTCACGTCCCCTGCGGCTCTGCTCTCCATACCTGTGCTTATGTCTTTGTCATTGTTTCCCCCACCATAACTTAAACCCCAGAGGGTAGGGACTTAGTCTCCCCCCTTGCTGGGGGGGTGGGGGGTAGCCTGACACACACTGAGTGCTCGTGGGAGGGATGGCTTAATTAAGAGGGCGCTGGGGCTGAGTCTTGGAAGATGAGTGGCAGCTGGCCAGGCTGTGAGGTGGACTCCCATTGTACAGAGGGGAAAACTGAGGCTCTACAGGTTTCCTGAGCTGCTGGTGGCCACATGGATTGGTTTGTTCATTTGCAGATCACAGTTGGAAGGGCGAATGTGAGTGGCAGGGAACAAGGCACATGGGGAGGGCAAGGGTGGTTCCAAGGGGCCGAGCGTCTCACCCCTGCAACAAAACGCACCTGTCTGATTTTTTGAGAGGGGCACCCCCTGTGGGCCACAGCCCGGGCCTCCTCTCCCTGCCACTGCACCACCCCTGGAGATCTGCCTCCTCCTTTTACCACCCCTCCCAGCTCGCAGCCAAATGCAGGTCTTGCTAAATCTGATGGCTTCCCTGCCCTCCGAGGGAGGACACGGTGGATCCCACCTTCTGTGGCAGTGTCCTCCTCGCCAGCCTCCCGGCTCGGCTGCTCTCACCTTTTACTCCCATCGGTGGCTTTCTATCTGATGGTCCATCCTTGAGCATGTCCCTGACATGGGACATTCCTGCCCCCATATGATCTGGTGCCTTGTCCTCATGGCCTGTGGCCTGTGACACTTTCTCAGACTCTTCTGTTTTCGGGAGATAGGGCAAGCACTTAGAAGTCTGCCCCAGACCTGTGGCAGTCTTGGGGCTTCTTCCCACAGCCCCGCAGTGACACTTACCTCCCGGCAGCCCCACCAGTGTCAGTAGGAGCACCACGAGGCCGGGCCTGGGTCTAGCTCACCACGCGGTCCAGAAGAGCCCCTGCCCATGAGCTCACACCCACCAGCCTTGACAGTGTCCAGGCCACCAGGCTCAGTGCCGGGGGAGAAGCACCAGCACACCCCAGCCGCCTTGAGGTGAGCCACAGCCTCTGACTGCGACAGACGCCTCCAGAAGCAGGCGGTGCAGGGGAGGGACACCAGATTTGGAACAGGACAGCTGGCTTCCATCCAAAGGCAGCCAACCGACTAGCTGGCCAGGCCTCAGTTTACCCCTCTGTAAAGTCTACTTCCTCAGGCTATGAAGAGAATTAAATGAGACTAAGAGCGTGTCTCATGGGTTTTTTGTACACAGTGAAGTGCCACGTGGAGGCCAGCACCTATCTAACGGGCTCTGTGGCCTCAGGCAAGACTTTTGCCCTTTCTGAGCCTTCTCGTCCTCAAGTGTGGACCAGAGATGGTGCGAAGACTTGCCTTGCAGGTTTGTGGAGAAGCGCATGAGAGGGTTCGGAGAGAGCCCTGGCTGGCGTCTGGAGAGGGCCCCTCTCCTGGGCCCCGATCAGGCTGTGACCCGGGTGGTTCTGGCTTCTGCCTGACGGTGAAGGAGCTCCGGAGAGCTAATCCCGCGTGCACAGGCAGGGGACGGGCAGGCGGCCAGGAGTTTTAATTAGCCCCGGCCCCGCGATGAGGCTGTCGTGGCTCTGGGGTTGGCGGAGCGGTGCCTGCGAGGAGGGGCAAGTCTGGGTGGCCTCCCTCTGCCTCGGAAGGAGCTGCCTGTCTCCCGGAGCCCGGTGCCTCCCCACGGGCCCAGCACCCCTGCCTCCACGGCCACCACTCACTGCGGCCAGCGTGAGCTTCCTGACACTTGCCCCTGCTGGCCTCTCCTGCGTGAAGCTCGGGTGCTTTCTGCCGTCCGCGCTGTCAGCTGGGCGCCCCTGTCCGGGGAGGTTCCCCCCGCCCCCCTCGTTGACCCTCTTTAGCTTCCTCCATTCCTTTAGGTCTTAGCACACGCTCTTCCCTTTCCCTATCCTCCCTCTCTTGCCAAAGGAGTTTCTCAGCCTTTAAGCTTTAAACACCCCTTTCTAGGGCGCCTGGGTGGCTCAGTCAGTTAAGCGTCTGCCTTCGGCTCAGGTCATGATCCCGGAGTCCTGGGATCGAGTCTTGCGTCAGGCTCCCTGCTCGGCAGGGAGTCTGTTCCTCCCTCTCCCTCTGCCCGCTCAGGCTCCCACTCGCTCTCTCTCAAATAAATAAATAGATAAACACCTCTTTCTGCCAGGTGAGGCCTTTGTCTCCCGGAGTGTGCCAGGGGCTCTGTCCTCTCGGTCAGCACACGGACCACACTTTAGTCAAGCGGGGTTCATCGTCCATCTCCCCGCTAGGTCCTAAGTCCCAGGAAGGCAGGGCTGGTGTCCACCTCTTCACAGCACCTGGCTAGCCAGAGGTGGCTGACAAGGGTGTGTTGGTCGGCCAAGGGCCACCTCATGCCACCTGAGTGCCAAGCACTTACCCCTCGTCCCCTCCCTGAATCCTTGCGACAACCTCACGAAGGCAGGTTCTGGCTGAAGAAACTGAGGCCCAGAGAGGGGAAGGGGCAGAGGGGGACTGGGCATCTGGTCTGGCTGGCACTCGCTCGGGACCACCCCTAATGGTCAGCTCCGCTGCCGGGGACCCTGTCACCCTGGCCCCGTTGTCACCGCGACCATGACCCACCATGGGCAATCCCATTTCTGATCTGTGCAGACAGATGAATGGCATGACGTGGGTTCCAGAGGCGTTTGCCGTGCGTCCTCGGGGACGGTGGGGAGGCGGTGCTGAGTGGCCCCCTGGCAACCGGCCATTCTCTGCCCTGGGGGGTCTGTGGGGTGGGAACCACCCATCCCCGGCTCTGACCGCCCTGACTCCTTTCCTCACAGAAACAGAGGCAGACTCCTCGGAAGCAGCCCACCCAGAAGGCCTCGGACCCGGGCGCCTGCAGCCAGCAGCAGCCTCTGGACGAGTCCGTCTACACGGTGAGTCTCAGGGCCGGGCTCCCTGCTGGGTCAGGTTCCAGCCGTGTGAAACTCTGAGCCTCCGGTTTCTTGTCTGTATTCTGGGGACAAGCATTCCCACCTGGTGGAATTTCTATGAAGGTGAACACGTGTGTGGCCCCTGGCCCCCGGCAGGCATGCAGGTGCCCCCGGGCCCCCCTCCCCGACTCGCCCCTCCGCTTCTGGAACAAGGGGCAGCAAGGGATGAGGGAAGTTTCTCCATCCGACCACATGACGTTGAGCAGCTCACCAGCCCCTTCCTGTTTTGATTACACAAGCAACATCACAGCAACAACAAAACATCACATAAGGAGGAAAAGGTCAGGCACCATCACGAGCCCCAACACACTTGATGCTTCTCAATTCTTCACACCTCCCTCCCCCCACACGCAGACCTGGTTTTCTATCCTTAAACTCAAGCAGAGACACGGGCCGGGATGCCAGGTCATAAGCTTTTCCTGTCGCTGCACCTGTCTTGGTGTTTACCTGGGGGAGGCTCAGCCCGGTGCCCTGGGTGTGAGCCCGCCCACCGGCCCAGTGGCTGCCAGGGGGATGAACATTCTTCTTTTCTTTTTAATTTTAAATTATTTATTTATTTACTTGACAGAGAGAGATCACAGTAGACAGAGAGGCAGGCAGAGAGAGAGGGAAGCAGGCTCCCTGCTGAGCGGAGAACCCGATGCGGGGCTCGATCCCAGGACCCCGAGATCATGACCTGAGCCGAAGGCAGCGGCCTAACCCACTGAGCCATCCAGGCGCCCCAGGGACGAATATTCTTTTCCAGTTCTATTTTAGTTCCTCGAGGAGCATGAGCTCACTGTAGAGAAGGTGAAGAATGAATGCCACCCCGTGTCAGCTGGGGTCTTAACTCTGTGAGATCTAGAACCACCAGGTTAGGAACTGGGCTCCTCACCTGGCAGGTGCCAAGTCTTGCTGGGGATGTGCGGGTTCCCCAGGGGCGTGTTCGAGGGCTCCCCCTGCACGAGGGTTCTGCCTGTCTGTGCTGTCACTGTTCCTGTCCCCACCACCCAGACATACATGAGACTTGAGTCCACACACCGGGCATGCGGGGTATGGGTGTTTGCTGAGGGTGGGGACCAATGGGGAAGAGGCAAAGGGACTGTCGCTATAACACCAACAACTCCAAACAGAACATAATGTGGGGCGCCTGGGTGGCTCAGTGGGTTAAAGCCTCTGCCTTCGGCTCAGGTCATGATCCCGGGGTCCTGGGATCGAGCCCCACATCGGGCTCTCTGCTTGGCAGGGAGCCTGCTTCCTCCCTTCTCTCTCTCTGCCTGCCTCTCTGCCTGCTTGTGATCTCTGTCTGTCAAATACATAAATAAACATCTAAAAAAAAAAAAAAAAGAACATAATGCGGCCAGCCCTCAGACAGCCTTCCCCTCCGCCCCTGGGAATTTCCACCAGCCACTGCTTCCCACATGGCCTCAGACTTCCCCATATTCCCTCTTCTCTCCCAGCAACTCATGGTATTTTTCATGTGAGGACTTCTCGTGTCAGCTGTTGAATAAAAACATTTCTCTCCCTCTCTCCACAAACACACACGGGCACACACGTGAGATCTCTCTCTCTCTCTCTCTCTATATATATATACACACACACACACATATATAATATGTGATATAGACAGATATATCTATAGATCTATAGATATATAGATCGATCTATCTATATCACATATTATATATATACAGATACATATGCATATATATAAAGAGAATAACCATCATCCTAAGCCTATCTTCTTCCACGATAAATACTAGTAACATTGACTTCTATACCTTCCAGTCTTTTTTCTATAAATACGCGCAAAGAGACCCATACACACACTCACACGTACTTTTTTTTTTCTTTTTGGAGTAGTACAGCTATTTTTGTTCATGTTACAATATCTCACGAGCATCTTTCTACATGAATAAATACCCTTCTACAAGAGCACTTTTTTTTTAAAAGATTTTATTTATTTATTTGATGGAGAGAGAGAGAGATCACAAGTAGGCTGAGAGGCAGGCAGAGGGGGAGCAGGAAGCAGGCTTTCTGCCGAGCAGAAAGCCTGATCCCGAGCAGAGCTCGATCCCAGGACCCTGAGATCATGACCTGAGCGGAAGGCAGAAGCTTAACCCACTGAGCCACCCAGGCACCCCTACAAGAGCATTTTTATTTAAGATTTTATTTATTTATTTGACAGACAGAGATCACAACTAGGCAGAGAGGCAGGCAGAGAGGGGGGGGAAGCAGGCTCCCCGCTTAGCAGAGAGCCCTTCACTCTGCAGGAAAGTCGAGCCTTTTCCCCACACTCCACAGGATAAGAAAGGAGGCATGAAGGGAGCAGATAAGAATGACATTAATGACGGAGATGATGGCATCAGGAGGCTTTGTCGAGTTCCTGCCACGTGCCAGGCACTGCAGTAGGCGTCTCCACCTGTAACCTCATTGATTCTGATATTAGGGATTGAGGACACAAGTGTCATCCCCGGTTCAAGTTTATTTTCTGATTGTCTGTTGCTGGTATGCAGGCATATGACTGGTTTTTATATATTGACTTTATATGGAATGACCTTGTTGAATTCATTCATTAATCCTAATAGGTCTCTGCAAATCCCTTTGGATTTTCTATGAACCCAGTCTATTCATGTCATCCACGAATAAGGGAAGTCTCATTTCTTCTTTTCCAATCCTCATGCTTTTATTTCTTTTCTCTTCCTTTCTCTCACTGCCTCAGACCTCCAGTCTGACGATGAGTAGGAAGGGTGACAACATCCTTGTCTTGTTCCTAGCCTCCAAAAAAGGGTGTTCTTTTTTAAGATTTTATTTATTATTTGACAGAGATCACAAGTAGGCAGACAGGCAGGCAGAGAGAGAGGAGGAAGCAGGCTCCCCGCTGAGCAGAGAGCCCGATGTGGGGCTCGATCCCAAGACCCCGGGATCATGACCTGAGCCAAAGGCAGAGGCTTTAACCCACTGAGCCACCCAGGCACCCCACTCCAAAAATGGGTTTTTGTACCTTCTACCTCTACTTTCTTTGGATGGATCTTTGGATCATTGATTTTTCAATCTTTCTTCTTTTTGAATCTGTGCATCAAAGGCTATGAACTTCCCTTTAACTACAACTTTAGCTGAATCCCACAAGTTTTGATACATCCTCTTTTCACCGACTTTCAGTTTAAATTTTCTGTTGAGAATTCCTCCTTGCCCCCGTGGGTTGTTTAAAAGTGTTTTGCTTCATTTTCAAATGTTTAATTACCTTTTAGTCATTGTTCTGCTTTTTATTTATTGCTAATTCCACTGTGATCAGAAAATATATTCAGTATGATTTTAACACTTTGAAGTCTTGAAACTTGCTTTGTGGCTCAGTGTGTATTCCGTGCACACTTGCAAAAAGCTTGCACTGGGCATGGCTGACTAAATGTTCTATGTATATCAATTAGGTCAAGGTGTGTTTTGGGTTTTTTTTAATGTTTTATATATTGATTTGAGAGAGAGAGGGAGAGAGCATGAGCAGAGGGATGGGGGCAGAGGAAGAGGGGGAAGCAGGCTCTGCTGAGCAGGGGAACTGATACGGGCCTCTACCCGAGGACCCAGGATGCTGAGATCACGACCTGACCCAAAGGCAGATGCCTAACTGACTGAGCTACCAGGTGCCAGTCATTTAGGTCAAGTTTGTTGATCATGTTGTTTAAAATATTTCATTCCCTTACAGATTTTTTTTTTTGGTCTATCAGGTATTAAGAGAAGTGAGTTAAGTCAGTCTATATGATTACAGATTTGTTTATTTCTCCTTTTAGTTATGTCAGATTTTACTTTTTATTCATATGGGAAAATGCTTATGACATACTGTGACATGAAAGAAAAGTTGTGTCATTCTAACTTGTTTTTTAAAAGTGATGTATTAAGGAGCATGGATTTGTAGTGGGTCAGACAGACTGGGGTTCAAAGCCTCGTTCTGTTGCTCACAGATTCTGTTACTTAAATTTTCTGAGTCTTGGCTCCATAATCTGTAAAATAGGGCTTAACAATGGAATATTGCGTTCACAACTTGCAAACATGCTACAATTTCTTCCATCTTGTATTTCTCAAGCCCACATCCCTCTCCAGAGACCCTGACCTTTTTCCATGACTCATAAGAGAAATGTCATAACTCGCTGTCTTCAGCTTTTCTTTCTCCTTTCTGACCCATTCAGTCGGGCTTTCTTTTTTTTTTTAAGATTTTTTATTTTTATTTATTTGACACAGAGAGAGAAATCACAAGTAGGCAGAGAGGCAGGCAGAGAGAGAGGAGGAAGAAGGCTCCCCGCTGAGCAGAGAGCCCAATGTGGGGCTTGATCCCAGGACCCTGAAACCATGACCCGAGCCGAAGGCAGAGGCTTAACACTCTGAGTCACCCAGGCACCCCTCAGTCGGGCTTTCTGTCCACATATTCATCAAAATCTGCTCCCTCAAGGTCACCTTCGACCTCCACATTGTTAAACCCAATGGTCAGTTCCTGGCCCTCATCTTCTTTGATGGATCAGCAGCATCTGACACTATCAGCCTCTCTCTCCTCCTTGATGCACTTTCTTTATTTGTTTCTGGAACATTCCACACCCTCCTGATGCCCCTGCGCCTGATTCACTACCAGGTCTCCTTAGCTTCCTTCAACTGGTTCTAGGAACCAGTGGAACTCTGACCTCTAAACATTGGAGTCCAGTCCTGGGACCCTTCCTCTTTGACCTCCGTCCCTTCCCTGGGGATGTCATTCAACCTCAAGGCTTGAAACCATCAATATTTTGACAACTCGCACATTTCTGTCTCCAGCCAGACACGTCCTCTGAACACCAGAGTCATTCCATTCCAGTCACTGGCTTCACTCTCAGACCTGCCTGCAATTCTTTACCCACCGAGGGGCCTCTACTCATAGTCGCCATTGCAAGGGACTGACTGCTCTATCCTTCTAGTTGCTCAGGCCGAGCATCTGAAGTGGTCCTTTCCTTCCCTCTATCACTACTCACATCTGATCTGCCGGCACATCTTTTTTTTTCAAAGCATATCCCTTCCACCCCTCCCCACCCCTCTAGCACTAACACTGATGGGAACCACCCCATCCATTTCTTGCCTGGAGTCCTGCAATGTATTTCTGATCAGCTGGCCTTTCTTTTTTCTTAAGATTTTATTTATTTATTTGAGAGAGAGAAAGAGCATGAGCAGGGGCAGAGGGAGAAGCAGACTCCCCACTGAGCAGGGAGCCCAACATGGGGCTCGATCCCAGGACTCTAAGATCATGACCTGAGCTGAAAGCAGTTGCTTAACTGACTGAGCCACCCAGGCACCCCTGGCGTATTTTTTTTTTTTTTAAGATTTATTTACTTATTTGAGAGACAGAGAGAGCAAGAGAGTGAGCATGGGGAGGGGCAGAGGGAGAGAGAAACTTTAGCACACTCTTTGTTGAACATGGAGCCTGATGAGGGGCTTGATCTCACAACACTGTAATCTGGACCTGAGCAGAAACCGAGTCGGATGCTTAACTGACTGAGCCACCCCGCCACCCCTTCGCTGGTTTATTATTACCCTTGCCCTTGGGCAGCAGCCAGAGTGACTTTGCTTGACCACAGACTATGTTCAGTCCGCTCAGAGCACTTGCTGAGTCCTGGTCCTCCGAGAAGCAGCCACCAAGCTGGGGGGAGCCTGACACAGTCTAATTAGCAAAACCACTCAGGAGAGGAAATGGGGAAGGCTGGGCAAGCTGTTGGACCAAAACAGAGCTGGTCCTGAGTGAGGAAAGTGGGAAGGACGGTCGCGGGGAGGCCCCGAGGCTACACTGTGCAGGAGAGGTTTAGCAAGGCCGGGGAGTGCCCACGGCAGAGGCGTCTCTGTCCCCCAGGGCGGGGGGCCATGCTGCCATGCCCACTGTGCACAGGGCTTCTGGCTTCCATGCACCCATGATGATGGGTTCCAGAGCCCGGCTGCTGGGACCCCTGGTGCGTCCTGGTTCCTGCCGCTGGAGCTCTGGGAAGCACAATATCACAACAGCTCGGGCCTCTGAAGGCCCCTGCCTCACTCAGAGTCCACGTCAGAGCCCCAGCAGAGCTCCCCGGGCTTCCCGCCCCCCACCCCCATTTCCCCCTGTTATCTGCTGGCGCCCGTCACCCTGGCTTCCTCACTGTTCCGGGAGCACCAGGCGTGTCCTCACCGTGGGGCCTTGGTGACGGCCGCGCCTCTGCTCAGACTGACCCGTCCAGTCGGTGGGGCTGCCCCCTCACTCCTTGATGCTCCACTCTGAAGGCGCCTTCGCAGCGAGGCCTTTCCTGAGCTCCCCTTTATTTTTTTTTTAATTTTTTAATTTTTTAAAAGATTTTACTTATTTATTTGACAGACAGAGATCACAAGTAGGCAGAGGCAGGCAGAGAGAGAGGAGGAAGCAGGCTCCCTGCTGAGCAGAGAGCCCGATGTGGAGCTTGATCCCAGGACCCCAGGACCCCAGGATCATGACCTGAGCCAAAGGCAGAGGCTTAACCCACTGAGCCACCTACGCACCCCCTGAGCTCCCCTTTAAAAGGGCAAACTTCCCACCCCCTCCAGGACCCCAACCGCCCTGTCTTCCTTCTCGTGTCCTCCACGGCCCTTACGTCCCCCTCTTACTTCTGCGATTGCGGTTTCTCCCACACAGAGTAGGTGCTCAGCATTCGGGGCTGTGGGGAGCATGGAGGGCCCTTCCTCCCTTCCAGATGCCGGGGTTTCCGTGGGGGCTCCGTGCCGGGCACAGAGTAGGCACCCCGGGGCGCTCTGGCCTTGGCCGTCCTGTTGCTCCATTCCTGCCGCTGCTGCTGACACACCACGGATGCCTTCCCTTCCCACGGAGCAGCCTCCAGGGGCCCCCTGCTGCCAGGCTTCCGCCCTGGCCCTGCCTGCCCAGACTCCAGTCCCTCCCCAGTCCAGGCCGCTGCCTTCAGACGTGCCAGGACACTACCCTTCTTCTGCCCCGAGGGCTGCTCCTTTCTGAACAGCTCCCGGGATCGCACCCGTTCCCGCCCCCACCGCCCCGCCCCGCAGTGCCTTGTACAAGTCTCTCGGTGCATGTTTCCTCGGTCGGGGGAGGGGCAGGTCTCACAGGGGCACCAAGGTCTAGAACCCTCAGAGTGGGTCTCGGCGGCCCCGCGGCAGCTGACTTCGGCTTTGGCTTCAGCGGGGCTAGAGGGAGGCTTTGCCGCTGACTTCACACTTCTGCCAGGGCTGACAACCATTTGGGTCATCATTGTCACCCACAGAGCAGCAGGAGCCAACAGTCTTGGAGGGCCTGGGTCCCAGGCAAATCGCCCTAGCCCAGCACAGCCCAGCACAGCCCAGCACAGCCAGCACAGCCCAGCACAGCCAGCACAGCCCAGTCCAGCCCCAGCCCAGCAAAGCCCAGCACAGCACAGACTAGCCCAGCACAACCCAGCCCAGCCCAGCCTGGTACAACACAGCCCTGCACAGCCCACTCAAGAGCCCCGGGCAGTCCTCTGGCAGCAAGCGCACCCTGAGGGAGGCAGTTCCCATCACCACCAAGGAAGGCCAGGAGGGTCCAGCACAGGGCCTCAGAGGGTGTCCTGTTGACAAGGCGGCCAGGCACGTCACAGCCCAGAGATGTGGGTCACACCCTGAATGCAGTCACAGCCCGGTAGGTCAGGCCTTGTCCAAGGCTTCACTCCGCAGCTGCTAATCAGCCTGCAGCCCCCGCAGCCCCCCTGCTCTTGGCCCCACAGCTGCTCCCGCCCTCAGCCTGGCCAAGCGCCAGTGTGGGTCAGAGGCCCGTGGGGTCCCTGGGGCCCAGAGAGCCCCCAGCCATGGCCTGGCCCAGTGGGAGCATGCAGAGCTGGGGTGGGAGGCCCGAGTCTCAATCCCGGCCCCACCTCCAAGAGGCTGTGTGACCTGGGACAACTCGGAGCCTCTCTAGGCTAATGTGGGACAGGCAGTCTGTGCGAGCCAGACACGAGGCAGAAGGGAACCACCTGTGGGACCTCAGACCGGCTCCCCCACCGAGGGGTCAGCAAGGAGACCCTTCCCTTCACTGACCAGACACAGGAGCAGACACGTCCAGCTAGGAGGGGTGCCAGCTCAGTGGAGCTCCGGGTCCAGGCAGGCAGGGGTGGGGGCACAGGGCTGCCGAGTAACAGATGCCTGGTCTGTGTGCCAGGCTTGCTGGCCGTGGCTGGCACTCTGGGCAGGCGTCAAAACCCCATAGACCGGAGCAGACCCTGGACATGGCCTTCTACGGAGGATGGGGCTTCTCCTTTGGGCAGTCCTGCCCGCTTCCCTGCCTGGAGGGAGGTCGGAAGCCCCTCTCCCAAGACCCACCCTCTTTCTGACTCAGGGCCCCTTGAACTGATCCCCAGGGCTGCCGAGCCATCTCTGTGTGTGATGCCCTTGAAGTGAGGGTCTCCCCAGCGGGTTTTCACGCACTGCTACCTCTCTGCGCCTTCCTCCTCCCCTCCCCACCCCCTCCCCTTGCCTCAGAGCACCACCTGTCTCTCCAGCCTGCCTCAGCAACCCCTGCTTGCCTGTTGCCAGGGAAACCACCTCCTTGGCAACCAGCCGGCATCCATATGACACGTACACGCGGGAAGGGAAGGTTCCTGCCTCTCGCTTAGGCTGTTGGTGGCTCTGCTCTGACGACTCCAAGGAGCAGCATTTGCTTATCGCCCAGGACCCAGATGCCCCACAGAATCTGAAGGAGGGGTCCAGGCTGGGGCTGCAGAGAGGGGAGGGAGGCATCAGGCCCCCCTCCTTGACGATCATTCAACTGATCATTCAGCAATTATTAAGCACCTACTATTTACGGAGCCCTGTGCTGGGCCCTTCATGTACAATATCTCATTTAATGAGGCTTCAAACCTGCAAGATCAATATGATTATTCCCATTTTGCAGATCGGGAGACGGAGAGAGGTTCAGGGCTGCCCTGGGCTGGCAGGTGTCCGAGCTGAGAGCTGAACTTAGTCTTGCCTGATTTCAAAGCCTGGTTCTTTCTACCATCCTGAGGCCTCTGATCAGGCTACTCATAGGGGGGCCAAGAGTGAGCATGGCCACAAGACAGGCAACCCCATGGGCAAGGATCTCATAACTCATATGGGGCCGTTGTCCGAATGCACCAAGCAAACTGTCTGTTCAGTGACCCAAAGGTGAACCAGGTACAGCCTGATGGGACACGTATGTGACCCCAGTGGGTGCCTAAGTCAGCCACGGGCACAGGCCAAGGTGGGGTGTCAAAGGAGTCCTAGAGGGGAGGAGGGGTGGCCAGGACCCTCACAGCGGAAGGAGCTTTGGCCGAGGAGGAGTGAGGACAGATCCCAGGGGGCCATCCTATTGGAGCCACAGCCACAGTGTCATGGCGGGGGCTGCTGAGGGCCTAAGGACAGGCGGGGACTTGGGAGTGGGCCTGGGCTCCTCCTTTAGCTCCCTGGTAGAAGCATGGAGAGGGCCCACGTGGGCTGAGCACAAGACTCTAATAGAGCCTTGAGATGGTATGAGGCAGGCGACAGGGGGCCCAGAGAGGGCTGCTTTGAGCAGGCGGGGACAGGGCAAGGAGAGAGGAGAGCAGGTGCAAAGGTGCGGGGGTGTGGCTGGGTGGGTGGCCGTCCCCTCACAGGCTCCGGCCCAGAGGACTCTGAATGTTCCCTGGGTTCCCGCAGGCAGGGCCGATCCACAGGAAGGCCTGGCTGCTGGGACGCCGTCTCTGCCCTTCAGTCCACGTTCCGTTCCTCTGACCCTCACCCTCTCCTGCAGGCCCTGCAGTGCGGAGACACTGAAGTCTACTCCTGCATCGAGAACGAGGCCAGCAGGCTGCCGCCCACCCAGAGCCTCCTCCCGCAGGTATGCCCCGCCCCGTCCCTTCTCCTCGGTCTGTAAGGTGGGGTAAACAGGACCACAGGAGGGAGCCACCTGCAGCTGAATCCCAGCCCTCTCCCCTAGGCAGGGTGTCTGGTGGTTATGGGGACTGGAGGGTCCAAAGCCCTGCTCCATCCCTTCCGAGCTGTGCAGCCCCGGAGGCAGCGGATGGGCTCCCTCTGAGCCTGAGCCCCCTCCTCCGTAAACCGAGGAGCCTCACAGCTCTCTGCTCCAAGATCTGCCAGGAAGGTTAAATGTCATCCTGGGACCAGTAGGCCCTTGGGCAGTGTGAGCAGTGTCTACACTGGCCAACCAGGCAGGGGGTACTGCTAGGCTTCTAGCTGTCCCCAGGCTGACACCAGCTAAAGTGGGAAGCTAGGGTCTGGGCTGGTGCCAGCCTGGGCCGGCCTGGTCAGGGCTCTGTTGTCATCATGATGGGGGCCAAGTCATAGCACCTGATCATGATTCCCTCTTAAACCTCAGTTTGCTCATCTGTAAAGTGGATGAGTAACATTTTCCTGCAAAACCAGCTGCCCTGAATTTAAATGAATTCTGGGTTAAATAATCTACGCCAGAGTTTTAAGCACTGTAAAGTACAAGGGGTTAGCAAGCTGCTACAGGAGCGATGGGTGGTGGGTAGGTCCATGGACACCTTGGAAGAGGCGTCAGGGAGTGAGGGGGCCAGTACTTGGCCTTCCCCAGCTCAGGGGCCCCAGGCTGCCATTGTTTGTTGACTCTCCTCTTCTCAAAGCCCTTTCTATACTCAGCCCTGAACTTGGCCCTGACTGGAAGCAGGGCTTCCCCATGCTGAGACTCCCAAGGATGTCTGGGCCTTCCTAGTCACTGTCCGCCCTGTGCTGGGCCCTGAGGGCCTGGCCGGTACAGTTGGAGGACGTAGCCCTGTCCTCTGGGAGCCTCAGGTCTGCAGGAAAAGGCGCTGACCCGACAGAGACCTGGGCAGCCCCCTGTGAGGGGTGGGCTGCGGGGAAGCTAGGGCTGAGGGAGGGGGCACCCAGGGATGCTGAGCCAAACCTGCAGGGTCAGGAGGAGGTAGCTGGGGAGCAGCTGGGGGTGGGGGAGCCCCCCACAGAGGGGGAGAGCTTGTGAAGAGGCCTGAAGGGCTGGAGGGCGGGGAGCAAGCGTGGGTGGCATGGAGGGAGAAGAGGTTGGCGCGGTGGCCGTGGGGACAAGGACAGGCCTTCCTGTCAAAGCCATGCAGGAAGCTGTTGACTTCTGACTAAAACTGAATTAGTGCAACTTTGTTCTCTTCCTGTTGCTTTTTTCTTTCTTTCTTTCTTCTCCCAGGAGAAACCGCAAGGATTTGCGGATGACAGCGAATTTAACATGGTCTATGAAAACCTCTAGAAGGAGAACCACTGGTCCATTGGTCTGGGCCTGGATCCGGGGCCCCACGCAGCCCCTCCCTCCACAGGACTGGCCCCACACCAGGAGCAAGGCCCTGGGGGTGCCCCATCACCTCGCCCCCACATTTGAGGCACTTCAAGCCTCGGTCTGCCCCCTACCCCCCCATTCTGTGCCCCAGCCGTACCCACTGAGCATCTCACATCTGGCTCTTCCTCTGTCTGCCAGCCCTTCCTCCATGCCATGGGCTCTCTGGGAGTTCCCCCTCCCCAAGCCCTCCGCACTTTCTCAGGATCCACGAGCTCTAAGGCCAGCCATGGGCAAGGGCCCCTTGTCTCTGCTGTGAGCACGAGCATCAGCAGCGAAGCTTAAAGGACCAATTACACAAATGCCCCCTGCCCAGCTGGGTCGAAGGCACAAGGCAGCCATGCAAGGTGGGGCAGGGGCTGGGGCGGGGGGCGGGGGGGTGGGCAAGAAGGGAGCTGTGCAGAGGCTGGGCTGGCCTCGGGGACAGGCCTGGGGGGCGGCTGAGTAGAGGTCATCAGGCTGGGGGCCCGAGCTGGAGGGCGAGGAAGAAGATCTGACATGCTTGGGATAGGGGACAGGGAGATGCTGGCCGAAGGGGCTGAACCACCTGAAGCGCTCCATCCCCCAGCAAGGACCCTGAGGTGGTTTCCCATCAGCCCAGCCATCTGCACTCCCCGCTTGGTCACCCCCCAGGCCTCAGCTGCTCCTCCTTCCACCAGAGATCCTGTCCCGTACCTGGACCCCACCCCACTCCTCTCTGGTCTGCCTCCTTCCCCTGGCACATGGTCTAGCCGCAGGGCTTGGTGCCTGGGGCTCCTCCGGCAGGTGGACAGCTGCTTGGTGGTGCCAGAGCTCAGGCCCTATGCAGACGGGCCCCTCGGGGCACGGAGCCATTTCTGCGGCCCCCAGACCTCGTTCCTCCCTCTCAGCAGCCCTGCTGGAACCTGTAGCACAAGCACACAGGGCTGAGGGGTGAGGAGTCACCCAGGCTGCGGGGCTGGGCTCCTTCCCTCCCCTGTTCTCCCTACCATCCTCCCCCACGCTGCTTTCTACTCTCTCATTTGTAAAACCCTTCCTCCCACCCCCAGGCTGCCCCAGAGGTCCTTGAAGGGTCCTTGCCCACAAGCAAGTCCAGGGACAATGAGGGGCCCAAGGCACAGACCCTGACCCCGGCCCCTGAGCAGTACTGGGTCACCCATCTGTGGGCATCCAGATAAAACATCTATGGGATGCGGACGCCTGGGGGGCGCAGTTGGTTAAGAGGTTAAGCCTCTGACTCTTGGTTTCGGCTCAGGTCCTGATCTCGAGGTCGTGATCTCAGGGTTGTGGGATCGAGCCCTGAATTGGGCCTCATGCTCATTGTGGAGTCAGCTAAAGTTTCTCTCTCCCTCTCCCTTTGCCCCTCTCCCATGCGCTCGCTCTGTCTCTCTCAAATAAATCAATCTTTTAAATAAATAAATAAAACCCTGCATGGGATCACGTCCTTCCTTGTGCTCGACAGTTCCCGCCTTCCCCAGTTCCCACCTCACTGGGAAGGAAATCCTAACCCCTTCCCCCGGTCTGTGAGGCCCTTCAGGACCAACCTGTCACCCTTCTGCACACAGCCACTCCCAGCATAGTGGCCGAGTCTGGCTGGGGGCTAGATGGGGAGGGTGCTGAGGTGTCCAAGGAGCAGGCAGAGAGGCAGGGAGGAGGAGGGAGAGGAGGGTCAAGCTGGTGGGGTGGGGTAGGAGTATCTGGGGACTCCCATTGTGGAGCGAGGAAGACAGAGCACCTGTCCCTTCACCTCCAGGGCTGGTGCAGGGGTGGGGGTGGCAGATTCCCGCAGGGGGAGCAGGGGACAGTAAGGGAGGTGGAGGAGACTCGGAGAGGGCTTCGAACTGAGCTCCTTGAGGGCACGCCTGTGTGGACTCTGGACTCTGAGCAGGCAGAAGAGGGAAGGACGGAACTTGGGAGCCCTGTGGGGCTGGGGGCTGCCGAGCCTTCTGGAACCCCAGCTCTGCCTCCCAGCAGCTGCGCCCTCCTGAGCCCCGGTTGCGGGGACAGGTTGCAGGGACAATCGAGACCTCTCAGAGTGGCTCAGAGAAGACAGATGGGGAACTCTGCTCAGGGGGTGTGCATTTTCCTCTCAGCTTCTCCTCCAGGAAAAACAGGCCATGGCAGAACAGTGTGGAGGGGGTTTGCTAAACAAGGAGCCCCAGGCTCTGTCGCCCCCATGGGAAGGAGAATCTGAAGAGGAACAGGTCAGGCCCGGGTGAGGGGAGCCTTAGACATGAAGGCTGGATGGTGGCATCCCCGATGGTGGGTCCCAGGCCTAGGGCCGGTAGAAGTCCCCTGGCAGTCCCGGAGGGCCAGGCCCTGGGCACCGCTCCTTCCCACCCTGACCCTGCCCCAAGGCACCCCCTCAGAGGGGCAGTCGGGCCTGGCCTGCCTGGCCCTGACCGGGATTTCTTCCCAGCTCTCAGCAGGGCCTGCCTGCCCTCCAGGGTCACCGTCCCACAGAGCCGCAGAGCCTCGGGTGCCTGGAACCGGTCAGCTGCCTCCGACACCCTCCACCTCCGAGGGCCTCTCTGGGGCAGCCCCTCAGACATGGCCCTCGTGGCCCCTTCCCTCGGGCTTCAGCCTGCAGCCCCCCTCCTGCTCCCGCTCTGCTCCGTGCTTTCGGGAGAAAATCATCCCTGGAAACCAAGCCCAGGAAACACAAAATAGGTGTGGGAGCGGCGGCCCCTCCTTGGCGACAATTTCCAGAGGATTCTGTGGAGCAGAGTTTCCATGGGAACACGTGCGCTTCCACACAGAACCTCGGCGGGGTTGGGGTTCCCCCCTCACAGCCCAAAGTGCAGGACCAGGGCCCCGGGGGCCTCTGCCCCGCACGGTCACAGTCGCACCCCCCCTCACCAACCTGAAATCAAGCTACTGGCAAATCTGCCTTTTTCTTTTCTTTTCTTTTCTACATTCTAATTTAAAGGCGCACTCCATTCTAAGGATGCCTTCGAGATTTCCAGGATGGATTTTTATGTAGCTCAATAGTTTTCTTGGCAGACTGCTCAGCCCGGGAGAGGTGGGCTGTGGCCCCAGCCCAGCTAGGCTGACGAGGCAGTGTCTCTCTGTCCCTCTCCATGCCAGGGGACGTCACTTACCCACCTGAGGCGCTTCCTCCCACCCAGATTCAGACTCCACGTGTCGGGGGCACCAGCAGGAGGCGATGGACCACCTTCCTCACCAGGCTCCTTCCTTGACCTGCCATCCTCATTTACCACCTGCGGGCCTTGACCGAGTGCAGGTCGGGTCCCTACTCTGCACTCGGTATTTTGCGTGTGTTTATCTAAGCGGGCGCCACAGACATAACAGGCATCATGCAGGAGGTCAAATTTCTTTCTTTCTTTTTTTTTAAGATTTTATTTATTTGACAGATCACAAGTAGGCAGAGAGACAGGTGGAGAGAGAGGAGGAAGCAGCCTTCCTGCAGAGCAGAGATCCTGATGCGGGGCTCGATCCCAGGACCCTGAGATCATGACCTGAGCTGAAGGCAGAGGCTTTAACCCACTGAGCCACCCAGAAGCCCCAGGAGGTCAAATTTCCTCTCCTGCCAGTTGCTGCCTCCATCCCAGGCCCCTCCAGAGGCCTCCCCGGGGTCATTGGGGTGTTTTTTTCAGGCTGTTTTCATTGTGTCCACAAACAAATATGCATAAATATGAACATATAAACTATACAGGGATTGCGGGGGCTTCTGAAAGCTTAAATGGACTCATTCCGTAGGTGTTGTCTGTGCTGGCTTTGTTCAAACAGCCCCACGTGGTGGGGATCTGCCCGTGACAGCACACAGAAGCTGCCAGACTCCTTAATTACAGCAAAGGATTCCGCAGTACCCATGGACCCTAATTTACCCAGAGCCCTATAAATGGCCTTTTCGGTTGTTTACAATTTCCGGCCTCACAGAAGGTGCTGCAGGGAACATTCTTGGACATAATCTGCAGCACTTTCTCTGTGGGAAATGACGGAAAGGACTCGCTGGGGCCCAGGGTGTGGACATTTACTATTTTAGCAGATGCTGTCAAGTAGGCATGCAGAAGGTTTGTATGAGTTTCCATTCTTTAAGGCTTCTATCTGCACTATCTCGTTTAATCCTGAAAACCCCCTGTGAAGTGGGGGGCTGGGGGCTTGTCTCCCCATCTTACCAAAGCAGAAACTATGAGAGAGAGAGAGGCTGAAGGTCTTATAGCCCGGAAGGGGCAGCCCTGGGCTGGCTCCCACTGTATGTGGTGGTCCTTCGGGCTCCATGGGTTAGACGGCGGGGAGGGGGTTGCACAAAGTGTCTTGGATGGACTCAGTGCCCCCAGGGCTGGGGAAGTCCTTGAGGGGACAAATTTCTGCCCAAGATAGACTGCCAGCATTGCTCAGAATTGTTGGCAGGTGGGGCGGGGGTCCTCCTTCCCCACCGTTGGTCTATCTTCTTGGGGAAACAAAGAGGTTGGTGGACCTGGGCCCGCCCAGCAGACAGTACTCACTGTGGGCCTGGCTTCAGGCAGCCTAGACATTTGGATCCCTAGACTCCCCTGAAAATTTCTGGGCACAACACGCCTGGAGGTGTGAGCTGCCTCTTGGAAGCTTTCTAATCCGGGATAATGCTGCTGTAACTGGCAGTGGTTTGCATTTACAACCCCCTCGTTACCTGAAAATCTCCTTTCCATGGCTGTATGTGGAGAGGGTTTAAGTTTACCACTTTGTGGACCTTGAGGGGCCAAGGAGAACAGGCATTTTCTCTGTGCCCCTTAGCCCACCCCATTCCGATCCCCCAGTGAGTACCGCAGGCAGGCCTGGGGGGCCCAGGCTACCTGAGCTCATGGCCTTGGTTCAGGGCATAGCCCTGTACCTGGCTCCCCACGGAAGCCCCAGGTTGATTAAGGGGTTGCTTTTCTCCCCAATTCTCCCTCCTTCCTGGGTCCAGCCCACTCATCTCATCTCCCTTCAACCCCCTCTCCTTCTGGCCCTTCCCACTCTCTGCCACCAAACCTATCTTCCCTTTTTTTTTTTTTCTTTTAAAGATTTTATTTATTTATTTGACAGAGAGAGACAGTGAGAGAGTGAATACAAGCAGGGGGAGTGGGAGAGGAGAAGCAGGCTTCCTGCCGGGCAGGGAGCCTGATGCGGGGCTCGATCCCAGGATCCTGGGATCCATTACTTGAGCTGAAGGCAGACCTTAACGACTGAGCCACCCAGGCGCCCCACCAAACTGATCTTTCGAAAGCACAGATCTGACCATGCCTCTCCCCCTCAAAACCCTGTAGTACCTCACATTTATTCATTATTATTCATTGCAACAAAGGGGCCAAGATAGCGCAATAGGGGCAAAAACAGGCTTTCAACAGATAGTGCTGGGAGATACAGACGTTCCCATGCAAAAGGATGAAGCTGGACCCCTACCTCACAACCTGTACAGAACCACATAGTGGCTTCCACCATCCACGGGATGGAGCCTTGACTCTTCAGCCCTGAACTGAGGGGTCTTTCAATCTCTTCATTCTTTCAACATTCGTCCAGCTCCAACTTTTTGCCAGTGCCTGTGTTGAGACCAGGATAAGAGACAGATGCTTCTGGGGCACCTAATTTACCCAGAGCCCTATAAATGGCCTTTTCACTTGTTTACAATTTCCAGCCTCAGTCGTTAGGGTCAGCTCGGGTCATGATCCCAGGGTCCTCGGATGGAGTCCCACCTTGGGCTCCCTGTTCAGCAGGAAGCCTGCTCCTCTCTCTCCCAGTCCCTGTGCTTGTGCTCCCTCCGTCACTGTGTCTTTCTCTGTCAAATAAATAAATAGAGTCTTTAAAAAAAAAAAAAGAGAGAGACATGCTTCTGTCCTCATGTTGTCCCTCAGCCTCATTTCTGACCCGCTCCCACGGACCCAAACACAGCTGCAGTTCACAGAGATGCCAAGTTACCACTTCTGAACTTGTGCTCCTCCCATTTTCTCTGTCCCAAGGCCCTTCACTCCATTCTTTGCCTGAGGTATTCCTGCTCAAACGCCACTTCCTCCATGAAGCCTTCCTTCAACCTCACCCCCCACCCCTCCACCGAGCAGTTCATGCATTTCTCACTGCTCTAACCTCCTTGAGTTGAATCGAGTCACACACACCCATCCCCCCAGCAGGCTCTGAACTTCCGGAGCACGGAGAAGAGGCCGCATGTTTCTCCTTGGGAGGGGCTCAAGAGCCAATTGTTTAAAGAATAAATGAACTTTTACCTTTGCTGGCGATTTAGTGCCCATTCTTGCTGAAAGAGGAAGAATGATTTTATTTTCCAGCTTCCAGAAAGTGATCTCTAGGACGTGATCCATTTCATATCGGTGAGAACTGAAACAGACATGGTGCTCCATCCGTTCCAGGAGAGGGGAGGCCAGGCAGGTGCAGGGTCTGGAAAGCTGGCACCGGCCCTCCAGACGGGAGGGGGCAGGCTCTGTGCAGAGTGGTTGGAGGCCCAGGCACATGAGAAAGAGAAAGGTGAGCGAGAGCAAGCAGCGGCCCCGGGCTTCACCTCCCTGCTCTCAAAGCTGTCAGAGGCTCAGATCGATGACATGTGCCTTTGGAACTTGCTTCGGAGGCCGAGAGCCCTATTCGGGTGGTTCTGTTAATTGATCCCAGAAGCCCCTTGTTACTGCCAGGGGACGCTTTAGCCGGCTCAGCAATGTTCTGACCGCCGTTCCTCGCCTCACCAGATGGCCGTTCCTCCTGCCTCAGCTGCCTCTACGAGCCCTGACCATGTAGGATCTGGGATCCTCCAAGCAGCCAGCAGCACTGATCGCACAGCAGGGAGCAGGGTGGGAGCCTGAAAAGCCCCTTGGCCCGGTCAGAGCCACCCAGACAATGTCTGGATGGGTAGGGGAGACTCAGGGGTTAAAAAGTCCTCTATTCTGATTTCTCTGAACTCAGCCTCAAATGCCCCCCACCTGCCTCCAACGGCCTCATGGCCCACTGCCTCCTGCAGGCAGGGGTGAAGCCACAA
Organism: Mellivora capensis; assembly: GCA_004024625.1. Classification (NCBI taxonomy): domain Eukaryota; kingdom Metazoa; phylum Chordata; class Mammalia; order Carnivora; family Mustelidae; genus Mellivora; species Mellivora capensis. The sequence goes on from PISX010004050.1 coordinate 62,712, forward strand.
CAGCTGCCCCTTGACCCATTAGGAAAAGTCTGGCCAGGTGAGTCCTGGGGGGAGGGAGACTCTGGAACCGAGTGACTAGGTCCAGAAAAAAAAAAAAAATGCTGTCTGTGTTGATACAAAGTGAGCCCTGAGCTCCCACACCTTGGGCCTCCTCAGCCTTGTACAGTGGGTTACCCTGCCTCCTGGGATATAGTAAGGAAGCCGAGAGAGGCTGAGGAGAGTCAACTCCAGACTGGCCTGGTCCCGTGGCTGGCGCTCCCAGCCCACAGCTCAGCACTACAGGGCACCTCTGTCTCTCTGTCTTCTCCCTGGGTTCAAGCCTGGAGTGGGAGATTGCAGAGAGCTTTAAGATGCTCCAAAAAACAGGGACGCCTGGGTAGCTCAGTTGGTTAGGCGGCTGCCTTCGGCTCAGGTCATGATCCCAGTGACCTGGGATCGAGTCCCACATCGGGCCCCTTGCTCAGCAGGGAGTCTGCTTCTCCCTCCGCCTCTGCTTGCCACTCTGTCTGCCTGTGCTCACTCTCTGGCAAATAAATAAATAAAAAATCTTAAAAAAAAAAAATGCCCCACAAAACAAAACAAAAAAACCCCAACAACAACAACAAAAACTCCTGCCCTTGTCTTGGAGGAGGGGGAAAGGCTGCTAATGGATATGGGGTTTCTTTCTGGGGTGATGAAAATGTTCTAGCATGGGATAATGGTAATCGTTCCACAACCTTGTGAATATGCTAAAAGCCACTGAATTGTATCCTTTAAAATGGTGAATTTTAGGATATGTGAATCATATCTTAATAAGACAAAACAAAGCCAGACACTGCCCTATTTCACCACTTTCTGCGTCCCCTGTTCATGACCCCCAGGACAGAGGACCGAGCACACATCACACATGCGTGCGTGCGCGCGCGCGTGCACACACACACACACACACACTTTCCCCAGGAAGGCACCCAAGTCCACCACCCTCCAGCCCTCCACCCCAGCCTGCCCGCCCCATGTCCTGCCCTTCCTCCCTCCCTCTTGCACAAGGGTCTTTCCAGACTCTGACACATGGAGTTCTCTCTGTCCACTGTGTAATTACATGCCTCCTACATTCTTATCTGGAGAGAGGCACTGTTCCCATTTTATAGATGAGGAAACAGAGTATCAGAGAGTTGTAGCCTCTTGCCCAGGTCCACACCCAGGGCGGGGCGGGGGGGGGGGCAAGTGATAAGACCAAGATAGATTCAGGCCCAGTGGTGACTTCAGAGCGTGATCTGAACCTCTTTGCTCAGTGGCCCTCTGCCATAGGCTGAATGGTGGACCTCCCTGAGATGTCCACATCCTAATTCCTGGAACCCACAAATGCCACCTTATACGGCAAAGACCCTGCAGGTGTGATTAAGGATTTTAAAATGAGATTATCCTGGTTATTACAATTGGCAAGTGTTCTTATAAGAGGGATTATCAACGGAAGGCAGAAAGCAATAGGAGGATGGAAGTAGAGACATTTAAAGTTGCTACACTGTCGACTTTGGAGGAGGATGGAGCGAGGGGCCGTGAGCCAAGGAATGCAGCTCTAGAGCTGGAATGGGGGATGAGGCAGATTATCCTGGAAGGATCCTTCCAAAATCTGGAAGGATCATGGCCCTGCCAAGCCCTTGGTTTCAGCCTGGTGAAACTGATTTTGAATTTCTGGCTTCCAGAACTGTCAGATAACAAATGTGCACTATTTTAAGTCATTTTAAGTCACTGAGTTTGTGGTACCTGCTTATAGCAGCTGTAGAAATCTACTATGCTTTCCCTTCTAGAAGGGCCTTGTTCAGCCTCCCAGGCCTGGTGTGTGGCTACTCCCTGCTCTGTGCTACCTGCGGTCACTTCTCACAGCTCTGACCCTGGAGGTTCTGCTGTTGCTCTGCGTTTGCCCCAACCTTGGCCCTCTTCTCTTGCTCCCAGCACTGACATTGCCAGGCTGGTGTCATCCTCCAGTTGCCTAAAAGTAGGCACCGGCTCTGGGGCATAGCAGAGGAAGAAACTGAGGTCCAGAGAGGGGCAGCGAAAGCCCAAGTTCACTCAGCTAGCAAGGGGCAAGGCCAGGTTTGAACTTTGGACCTGGCTGGTTCTAGAACTGGTGCTCCTAACAACTCCTCTCCCAGTGGACACTGAATGAGGGTCCCTGAGTGACCCTTGATAAGTACTCCTGAATGAGTAACAATAAATGTCCCTGAAAGGCAGGCAGACACTGAAACCCAAAGAAAATATATTGTCAGAAGGGCTATGGGAGCCCCAAAGAGAGTAACCCAAGCCTGAGCTAACCAAGGAAGGCGTCCTGGAAGAGGGGACCTTGAAGGATGAAGGCATTCCAGATTGAGAATATCATGAGCTAAGGCCTAAGGATGAAAGGAAGGATGGCAGAACACGTGAGGTGTCTGAGGGAGCCTAGGGAGATGCCACCAGGCCTAGATCATGAAGATCCTTGGATACCAGACTGAGGCCTGAAGGGCACACAGAAGTTGGGGAGCAGGAGAACAAAATCCCCTACACTGTCCTTTAGGAGGCAACTCAAGTAAATGGCTCAGGGGAGGCTGGTTTGTTTCATTTGGAGGTTGCTGACACCAGAAAAGCTTTGGGACTGGGACTAAAGCCAAGGAGATATAGCCTGAGGCAGGAGACAAGACTCTAGAGCCACTTCGGAGGAGAGGGGACAATAAGACCTGGTGATCTACTGGCCTCAAGTGTCCATGCCTCATCCAGGGGACAGAGGCTGATTTCAGTATTCAGAGATGCAGGAGTGGAGCACCAATGTAGGGAGAAATCTGGGCGGCAACCAGGAGGAGGTGTCCTAAAGGCAGTTAAAAGAATGGATCAGGACTCAGGGGACAGGTTGCGATAGCAGACACATGATGAGCAGAAACTGGGAAGGCTGTGGTGGGCATAGCTGCAGGGGGAATGAGGTAGTCAGGGAAGGTGTGGCAAGAGGTGACCCAAGGTCAAGGACTCTTAAGGAAAGACCCTTTCCCTCGTCTGCTGCTGATGCCTCAGGGTACCAACCCCAGCACCCACCTGGGCCCATATGGAATTGGACCTTTCCTGATGGGCTTCACTTTAGGGAAAGCTGATAAGAAATTCTAAACCAATAAGAGCAAATAAATGAGGGGTGATTACCGACAATAGAAGAGGGTACACCACGGGGTGCCTCCAAATAGCATTTCCTCCAGTACATTTTAAGTGCTTTATAGGTCATTAACTACTTGACAGAGAGAGCCTGACACTTAAAGCAAAGAATTCTGCACCTCTGCCAGGGAAAATCAATCAGAAATGAAGATTGAGCATTGCTGATGTTAAAATGTACTGGGTGGGCAAAAGGGATTCGATTTACACGTAATGTTAAGGCCCCCTCCATTGTGTAAAGTGGGGCACACTGGTATTTGAGGCCGTTTATAAGTCCCAAACTTAACCCCCCCCCCGCCATTTTTTGTTGTTATTGTTAATAAAATATTTCAAAGACACGGAAAAGTACAGAGATGAGCTTAACGTCTGAGCCCACCACCTAACTCCGTCAAATAAAACATTACAGGTACGGTTGAAGTACCCACTTGTTAAAAATGTTAACTTGCTTTTTCTTCCTGTCTTTTCAAATCCCTTCTGTCTTTCAGCCCCACCTCTTCAGGGAGACCGGGGCTGACCACCCATCCCTGCCCAAGACATCGCTCCTTCCTCTGAAATCTGACTGTAATTACTGCCTCTTTAATTAACTTGGCGATTAATCACCACCTGCTTGTGAAACAGCTTTTATTGTCCTTGTCCGTCTCATATGTGGGATGTGGATGGGGGTGGGGGCCAGGCAGGCAGGAAGAGGAGGGAAAGGCAGGCTGGGCAGAGTCTGGTAGAGAGAGAGGCTTGAGAAAGCCTCATATCAGAGAATCAGCTCACTCCTGGCTCAGAACAAGCAGCTGCCAGGTAACAGGAACTGAGAGGAGCCAAAGATAAGACCCCAGAAAGCAGTGGGCACTAGGAGGATCACCTGCCCTTGTTGTTCCCCTCCCACCAGAATGTTCTTTCTTCATTGAGCCTTGTTGCAGGCGGAATTGTGTCTTCCAAAAAGAGATGTTGAAATCCCAACCTATGAATGTAACTGATTTGGAAATGGGACCTTTGCAGATGTAGTGAAGTTGAGATGAGGCCATACTGGATTAGGGTGGGCCCTAATGTAATGACCATTGTCTTTATAAGGGATCCCATGAAAACAGACACACAGGGAGAACTCCCTATGCCATGAAGCCCGCTCCTCTGCATGCCTGAATCTGGCCGTCGAAGGATCTTAGGCAGCGTGTCTCCATCAATTTTTTAAATTTGTTTTTTATTTTATTTTTTTTAAAGATTTTATTTATTTGACAGAGAGAGAGGGATCACAAGTAGGCAGAGAGGCAGGCAGAGAGAGAGAGTGGGAAGCAGGCTCTCCTGAGCAGAAAGCCTGATGCGGGGCTCAGTCCCAGGACCCTGGGATCATGACCTGAGCTGAAGGCAGAGGCTTAGCCCACTGAGCCACCCAGAGGCCCATGTTTGTGGTCAATTAATGCTCTCACCCAACTCCAGAAGCAGCTCCTACACCCTCTTTTATGGGAGGAAACCTTCTCCCCTATCCCATCTCAGAGCCCACCCTTCAGTCAGAAGGACCAGTCTGGGGGGCACCTGGGTGACCCAGTCAGTTAAATGCCTGACTTTTGATCTCAGTTCAGGTCTTGATCTCAGGGTCGTGATTTCAAGCCCCACAGTTGGGTTCCCCGCTGGGCATGGAGCCTACTTTAAAAAAGAAAAAAAAAAAAAAAGGACGAGTTTGGGATGCAGTGGGGTTTCTCAAGGACCCCCCCCCCCAACAGCATGCCTAGTCAAGTCAGTTTCCCTGTGGCTCCCCCCAGAAAAATCCTCCCACATGTCCCCAAACCCTCAGAGGTGGGTAAGGTAGCCTGGTTTGACCAGAGTACTTTTAATGTCCCCTGTGATTTGTGGGGGAGGGGTGCCAGAATTTAACACCGACAGGCACAGTGCTGCCTACATCATATTCACTGAAATAAGTTCCAAACCACCTTCTCCAATCAATCTAATCTTTGGACAGGTGTGAAACTGAGGCCCCGGCTGTCCACAGCGCATCGCTGTGTAGAGATCTGAGGTCCAGGGGTGTAAGCGTGTCCCAGTACCAGCTCAGCCGTCACTCCCAGGCGACAGCATTCCTCTGCAGTCTGTCTCTCCATTCTTGAAGGAGAATGATAATACCATTCTCTAGGGATGTTACCAGCCTTAAAGAGAGCTCTAAAAACCTATATGCACATTTCCCGTTAATTCAATCAACAAACACATTGTGAGTACATCCTGCATGCCGGGCCCTGGGGGATACAGTGGTGAGCACCGCGTACCCAGGGTCCCGACCTCAAGGTGCTACCTCTTTGGTCGCCAAAGGCAAAGAAATGCAGTAACACTCGGGTGGTTACGTGTTACGATGGGGTGCACGGAAGCAGCGATGGAAAGGCTGCGGATCTCAGGAGGGCCCAAAAGCGCAGCGGCGGCCCCGCGGGCAAGAAAAGGCAAAGAATGAAGCCGGCAACCCCCACCCCATTGCCTGAGCCCTTCTTCATCTCCGCCAGTCAGGCCTCAGCATCGCCGGCCGGCCGACCAATCAGCGCTGGAACAGGAGCGCCCGCCGCAGGGCCCCGGCTTCCCGCGGGAGGGCCGCTGGAGCCCGCGCGCCCCGCCCCGCCCCGCCCCGCCCCGCCCCCGCCCCGCCCCCGCCGGCCCAGGCCCCGCCCCGCCGCGGCCAGCAGCGCCCGCCTGGAGCGCCCCGGCCAGCGGCCGGCCGCTGGGGCCGAGTATTGTCTCAAAGGCCGAAAAGAGAGGAAAGCGGGGAGACTGTGGGGCAGCCGCGTGACTGGGAGAGGATTTATAATATTTTCTTTCGCTGTCGACGATATTGCAAAATGTATGAAAGGGACTGCACCGCCGGGACCCGAGCGTGAGGGCGCGGGCAAGGTAAGCAGCCCCCGGCCGGCTTCGCGGGGCGCGGGGCACCCCGCTCACTGAGCGGCTGTCGCGGGGTCTGCGTCCTGGGTCGCCCTCTGAGCCTCGTGAGCCTTGAGCGGTGTAGACGCGGTCCGGGAGCTGGGGCATGTCGGAGGCGGCGTGGACGCGGCTCCTGAGCCGTGGAGTCTTCAGTGACCCGGGGGCTGCCGTGGCGGTGTAGACGCGCGCTGGCGGTCCGGCGGAGGCGCCTCCGAAATCCCGAGGTCGTCCAGGCGGTTCGCGTAACTCGCGGCAGTGAGACCGTGGAGACGCGGACTCTGACCGAGGCACCCCGCAGCGCCCCAGAGGGGCCAGGGGAGCGCCGCAGAGCCGCGGGGCGGTGTAGACGCGCGCGGAGGGCGGCCGCGGAAAGTTTGCCGGAGCGCGCGGGGCGGGCGCGCCGGGGGGCTGAGCGCAGAGCGAAGCGGCGCGGGGCCCGGGGCGCGCGGCCCGAGAGTGTCCGCCGCTCCCGGCCGCCGGAGCCTGGGGGACCCCCCGCGCCCCGGCCCAGCTGCCGCCGCGGGGTGGAAAGGGGGCGGGCGGAGGGAGCAGCTGAACTGAGCGCGGGCGGGAAACCGGAGGAGATTGACTTCGAGCCTTTCAGACAGGTTCCCGAAGCGCCCGCGCCGCGCCCGCTGGAGCCCGGGGGTGTCTCCAGCTCACCTGGGAGGAATCTGAGGGGCAGAGGCCAGCTTACCGACACGACACACGCTGAGGGGCCTCAAACCCGGTCTGGTCCGAGCCCGGAGCCCGGCTCCTTCTCTCCTTCCACTTCGCCTCAGTGAGGAGAAAGGCGTGGGGGTTGGGGGGCAGGCGGGTGCAGATGGGACTTGGGGGTGGGGTGTAGGGAGAGGATCCGGACTCCTGGATCGGCCCCCCGCTGTCTCTCCGTGGATCTGGGGGGGCCCTTTAGCACTAGAGAGGGAATGAATGGAGGAGGGAAGGCAGGGGTGGGGAGGAAGCCTATTGGGCAGGTGATGCCGGTCCCCGCCTTCCTGATGCTGTGCCTGGGGCCGATGGAGTGGGACAGAGTACCTGTGTGACAGTCTCCTGTAGGGGAAGGAAGACCCTGAAACCCAGTTTCTGCCACAGGGGGAAGGCAGAAGGGAGCCCAGAAGAGGGAAGAGATACCAGGGTGGGTCTTGGGGTGGCCCAGTCCCACTTCCCACTACTCCCTGTGACTTTTGCCCCCATTCTTACTCCTACACCCCCCTCTCTCTGATTCCTGCACCACAGGTCCCCTTTGGACATGTTGTGTGTTTTTTTGATCAACAAGTACTCATCGAAAATCCCAGGCACAGGTGACTCAGTGGTGAACAAGGCAGACCTAGTCTGGGACTTCCAGACCAGTGCAGGGACGCAGATGATGAATAATAGTACAGAAGGGAATGGGGCAAGGGAATGGGAGGCAACCTTGGGTGGTCACGAAGAAAGGATTCTCCGGAGAGGTGACAGTGAGGGATTCTGCCTCCTCAACATTTGGGCCCCAGTCACCTCCTCCAGGAAGCCTTCCTTGACCTCACTGACCTGACACTTCCCCTGTTGACAGGCTGTCATAGCCTGGGGACCACGCCTTCCATGGACATTTTTATGTCATTATTGGGTTAATATTTGTTTCCCTCCATCAAATGTAAGTGTCACGAAGGCAGGACCCAAATTTCTTTTGGGTAGACAGTAGACAAATCGAATAAAGGATGGGTAGAATTTCCCCCAGAAAAACGCAAGCTGCTCAGCCAGGTCGGGCATCCAGATGGCAGAAACTTCTCTCTCCTTCCCTGGACTGAGTCCTGGGCTCCACATCCCATTTGCAGTTCACAGAAGCAAAGTAAAAGAAACAGCAGGCCTGGTGAGGAAGTGAGCAGGGAGAGGCCTGGCACAGATGGCCCACTGAAGCTCCAGGGCTGTTCCACTGGAAGGGAAGGGACGTGCAGAGGGGGAGGCCAGAGGACATGTGCCTGCCCTGTTCTCTGAGCTCAGACCAACCTAGTCCTCAGTCCAACCTCCGTCCCAGCTCTGGGAGGCTTGATTTCCTTCAAATGCTTCTCTGGAGAAGGTGGTGGCCAGCAGGGTCCCCAGATGGCCAGGGTCCAGGGCCATAGGAACTGCCTGGCCTCCCCTGCCTCTCCCCCAATCTCGAGCCCACAGGCTGTCTGTGGCACCTGTCTGCCCCAGAGTCAGGCCTCTGGGCCACAGATAGCTGTGAGGAAGGAACATGGAGGTTCCTCACCCTTCCCTGAAACTCCTGGCAGGAAAGTAGGACTCAGGCTTTGAAAGACCAACTCTTCTTCATTTTTGTAGTTTCCACACTCGGTGAATTTCTCCTTCCCCTGGCTCTGTCAGACCTGTGGGCCTGGCACTTTTCCGGTGGCAGATTACGCTCTCACAGATGCCCAACAAAGCTTTCAGCTCCCCCCTCCCATCCCGCATCCCGTCCACCTCAGGGAGCTGCCTCCATGCTCCGCTAGAGAGAATGTCTGCATGCTTTACTCAGGCTCTGGTGGGGACCAAACAGAAGCGGCCTCCCCAGCCAGCCAGCCAGCCAGCCCTCCTGACTGGAATTGCTTTAAAAAATTAATTTGCAATGATTTACGTCCTTCTGTTCTGTGGGGATCACCAGCATTTTAAATATGTATTTAAATCAGATTCACTGCTCCCAGTTAAGCCTGAAGCATCTGCCCCCCCCCAACCCCCAACCCAGCAGAAAGAGACCTGGATTTGGAGTTGGCACAACTCAGAGGTTCAGGCTGAGTTCTGCTAATGACAGGCTGTGTGACCTTGGGCAAATTACTTAACCTCTCTGCGCCTCCATTGGCTACTCTGGTAACTGAGGTTAATGATAATCCTTCCCTCACAGGGTGTTGGGAGGATTAAATTAGATAACGTTCAGGGAAGGGCTGTGCAATGCCAGGCCTGTGTTTTCTGTTCCCCGGTACAGGCTGTCCCGCTAATTAGCCTGGTGACCTTGGGCGGGCCATTCAGCCACTCCTGGCCCTCAATTTCCCCATCTGGAAAGCATAGGGGTTGTTCTAGGAGATGAGGCCACAGAGCTGCCCCCCACCTCCATCGCCGAGCCCCACCACACCATGCACCTCCTCCACCCCTCTGCCAGACACCCTCCCCTTGGCCACCCTCTTTTGCATTATCCAGGCGCTGGGTTCTAACTGGAGATGGCCTCCCTCCCCAGCTGCCTCTCCTCCTGGCTCCCTGCGAAGCCGCAGGGTTTGGGCCCCAGGGGCCTGCAGTTCTTGGCTCATTTTCAGGAGCAATTAGCCGTGATGTCACAGGCCCCCCGCGGTGGTCTCAGTGGGCGTGTGTGCTTGGAAGCCCACACGCCACTCCGTCTGTGGCCTGTGGGACTCCCCCAGGCCAGGGGGTCCCCACTGCTAGCTGAAGAGCGGCAGCTTCCCCGGCAAAGCCATTTCTGTACTTTATGACTCCTTGAAGCCCTGAGCCTCCGTGTAAATTAGTTCTACCCTGTGCTTTTGTTGGCACTGTCTGCTCCTTGGAAGCGAGGGGCTTTGTCAGGAAGAACAAAGCTGTTTGGTGTTTTTCTGATTTGGGGGAAGCGTGCTCCGGGGGGAGGGCTCATCGCTTCTCAGTGTCAGTCTGGAGTCCCTCGATCCTCAGACTCCCTGGTTTTGTTTTGGGTTTTTAAGTCCTGTGGCTTAAGAGTCGCGTATGTCTGTGTGAGTTGGCTATGGGATTGCTTTCTTCCTTTCTGGCTTATATAGCGTATTCCGTGGAAGCTAATTCCAGGGACTGAACTTTTCAGATCACTGCTTCAACAGCTTTTAAAAATCTGGACCTAGTTACCCCTGTCATCCATGTGTAAAGATTTAGAAAAAAATTCCCAACCCGAGGGTGGGCAGCCTTGAGGGTGCACGGCTCCTGGCAGCGTGCACTCGCCATAGACTCATAGGTCAAAGCCGAAATGCCGGGCGCCTCTTGGGATGGGAGGTAGTGGGGAGCGTGGTCTGCTCGGTGCCAGACATCTGGAAATTTAGAAAACATCTGGGTGCCTGGATTTTTCAGATTTCTGCCTGACATTACATACCACAAACATTGAGCCTGCCTCCCGGCCCCCACCTCCCTAACACACCCAGCCCCTTCCCCCCCCAGCCCCCCTTTCCTGACAGGCAAGAAACATCCATTCTTTCCAATTCCCCAGCGTTTCCCCCCTACCGGAAATCTGATGGGCTTATGACATCATGGCTGGCTGCTGAGCGATGAGTGGATGCCACAAAGAAATCCGACATATCAGATGGATTCTGAAATCAGTTTCCCTCTGGCTGTAGTAACGGGAGTGAAGTCAGGAGAATGTGAGCTTTGTTTAAAAAAACAAAAAAATAAAACTAAGCCTTGTCCTGTATTAAATACAGTCTTTTTTTTTTTTTTTGTAAGCAAACGGACCTTTTGGATATCATCCTATTTTAATAGAAATGCTGGTTTTTATGAAATGAAAGAGTCTAATAAATCAGACCTAATGCAATGTGTTCGCTTTCGGTTGAGTTTTTGTGTGTCCTTACTCACTAATAAAGGAGGAACTGGGAATGGTTTCTGTCCCTTCATTATTCAAATGGGCTAGTTTTTTTGTTTGTTTGTTTGTGTTTTTTTTTGTTTTGTTTTGTTTGGGTTTGAGGCCAATAAAATTCACCGGGTAAATTGCTGGTTTATGTTTTTCCAGGAATCCATTTTTATAGAGTGACCTTGGACCTGACCTGGTCTCCAAACATTGTATTTGCCTCTGCTGGTTTTTCTGGCTGGGAAACTGTAAAGACGATGCAGTTAAGCCGGCTTTTCAGTGTCCTCTTGGCAGGGCAGAGCCGGGAACAGGGAGCTGGGAACAGGGCGGTTTTGGGGATGAAAAACCTATTTGAAAGGACAAAATCAGGAGGGGAACAGACAGTAAAAGGGTAGTGTGGGCATGGGGGAACCCACTGTCTTCCCTGCCCCTCCAAAGAGGACCTCAGAGCTCAGAAATAGCTCCAGATGGAGGGAGCTCCCCCCTGATGCTGGCCCAGGTTAAAGGAAGCTCAGGTTTGGGGGTGCTATGCCCACCACGCCTCCGGCGCCAGCATTTGGAGTCTGACAGATCTGCATTGGAGTCTCCGCTCCCACTTGGACGAGCTATGGGGCCCTGGGCAAGTCACGTCATCTTGTAGTCAGTACCCAGAACCCCGACCCCCTGGCACAAGGGCCCCACCGTGCGTGCTGGGAGAATCGGTAAGGCTGGACAGTCCCCGGATGCCCGGCCACTTCGTAGGGCTCCAGGGACAGCCTTGGAGCCAAGCGAAGCCAGTGTAGATTCTAGCCTTTACATCCTGGTTCTGCCAGCTACTATCTGCTTCATAATAGTAGGGCCTACCTCACACATGGGGCCATCATGAGGACTGACATAGTGAGCAATCACCAGGCCTTAGCTGTTTTTACGAGATGGGCCCCTGAGCCCTGCAGGCAGGTTGTCCGGTAGGACCCTTGGGCCTGGATGCAAGGGGACATGTCAAGCTGAGCACAGGAGGAGGATAACCAAGGGCTGAATGGAACATTCTTCATCGCTCTGCACAGAACTTTCCATGGGTCCCCTATGTCCATAATTCCTATTTTAGAAGCAAAAACAAAGACATTAAGCATCTTTGCCCAAGGTCACGGAGCCCAGGTTGGAGCCAGGGGTGGGCTCCTGTACCTGCCCACCTCACTCCGGCTCCCCTGGCTCTGTCGAGCTTTCCTCCACCTATTCCCACCTCATCCCTGAAGCCGGAGCACTGCCTTCCAGTGGCTGCCCCGCCCCTGCCAAGACTCTTCCACTACCCCATCCAAGAGGCCTTCCTAGATTACCCTCCCACCGTGTTATCTTTGGCCCCTCTCAGGGTATGGCTCTGCGCTGGGCCCCAGGGCCCTTGTCTACCTCCCCTAGAGGCCAGGAGTGGGCTGTGGCCAGTTTTGTGTCCCCCACAAGGCCCTGTGGGCCAGGTCAGCAGCCATTTACTAAGGACCTACTATGTGCAAAACATGGGGACTCAAAAGGTTGGTGCCCACACCCAGCTTGGACTTCTCTCCTGAACTACAGACCCATGCCGCTGATGCCCTCTGCCACATCCCCATGTGGACGGCCGCTGGGCCCTCTCCCTCACAGGTCACCCCCAGAAACCTGCCCCACCACCACATCTTCCCCATCTCAGGTAAGAGCACCTCCACTTTCCATGCACTTTCTCAGGCCCCCCAGCCCTGCAAACACTATTTGTGCCTCCCCTCCCTTTCTCTCCTCTCTCTCTCCCCTGGGCTCCTCCCTTATTCAATCCAAGAGCAAATATCACTGGCTCTGCTTTCAAAATATATCAGCAATTTGACCATGTCCACTGCCACTGTAGGAGTGTAGCTGCCTCCTCGTGGGTCTCCTGCTTCTCCCTGGGGCCCCTGGCTTCCATTCTCGGTGCAGCAGCCAGAGTTATCCTGTTAGAACTTAGGTCAGATTCTGTACTCCTCAGCCCAGAACCCTGCAGTGGTTCGGTCAGGGTCAAAGCAGAGTCTTGTGTCTGTCCCTTGCTTGATCCCTCTCAGTTCCCATCACCCTCACACCACTCGTTGACCTTCTTGCATTTCTTCCAACATTTCGTGTATATTCCTACCTCAGGACCTTTGCACTTGCTGTCCCCTCTCCCGGGTATGCTCTTTCCTTGGATGTTTATATCACTTTCTCCTTTGCTTCAGAGATCTGATCCAATGTCACCTGCTCAGAGAGACCTTACCACGGTCCCCCATCCTTTTCCTACTCTAGTGTCCTTCCCCCGCTCTGGTGCTCCTCCAGCACTCTTTCCCACTTAACCTTATAATATACATGCGTATTACTGGAAACTAACTGCACCAGAGCCGGGCCCTGCTGGTTTCTCACTGCTAGTTCTCCATCAGCATCTGCTGAATGAGAACAGAGATGGATGGACGCTATGCAGGAACACCAAGTACTGAATACCTGGCCCATGCCAGGGGGAACAATGCCTCCCATGAATAAGACCACCCCCCACCCCATCCCACCCATCCACAGAGCCCTCATTTGGAGAGACTGACACCATGCAAGAAATCGCAAAGTGGGTGGAGTGGGGTGGTGTTGGAGAATGAGCTCAGAGGAGAAATTGGTCTGGTGGTCCGAGGTTGCTTCCTGAAGGAGGTGGCCAGAGGGGGAAGACGAATTGGAGGAAGAGGGGTTGGGCAGACAAGTGGGAGTACACTCCGGGAGATGAGGACGGGGCTGCGTGGGCACAGGAGAGTAAGTGGGGCCTCCGAGGTCAACAGGAACCTGGTGGGTAGAGAGAAGGGCAGGTTTTCCTGGTTGGAGTTCCCCGAAGGGGAAATGTACCCGGCATGTATGTGCACAGCTTGGCCCGCAGCGGACAGATTGGGGAAGGTCTTAAGTGCTGCCCGGAGAGGTGTTAGGAGGAGCAATGGAGGCTGCGTTGGAATCCCAGCTGTCCCTCTGCATCTCTGTGATCCTGAATGCGGAGCTCCTCCTCCTTTGGGCTCAGCCTCCCATCGGTGGACTCCTGAGCACAGCCTTTCCTGCAGCACTGTCCTACTTTACAGAGAGGGAGAGACTTAATTAAGCCTGGAGGAACCCAGGGTAGAGAGGTCTGCCTGGAAGAGCATGGTAGGCAGGGGAAACAGAATGTGCAAAGACATGGGGCCCTCCTCCGGGCTGCTTTTCTTCAGTCCCTCCCTCTGTGAACAGAGAGGCAGGGAAGACAATGATGGGGTGGCCTGGCTGTCCCCAGTGGGGGCCTGAGGCGCCCCCGTCTAGCACTCAAGGGCCTGGCTGGCTCTAACCTCATACTCTCCTGAGTGCTGCAGCCCTGAGAGACAGGCCCTTCCCCGGAGCTGGAGAAGCCAGGGCTCAGAGCAGAGAGGTGGCCTGCTCTGGTCTGGTTGGTACATTACCAACCAAACCTCTGGGAAAAGGCAGACGAAGGCCTTGAACCCATGCCCTTCAACAAAACTGAGCTGCATCCTTTGGGTGGGGCAGGTGAGCTCGCTCCAGGTCTGGGAGAGCCAGGATTGTACAGGTGAGGGGCCCCTGGTTGATTCAGTCAGTATAGCATGTTGACTCTTGATCTTGGGATTGTGAGTTCAAGCCCCATGTTGGGTGTAGAGCTTCCTTTAAAGAAGAAGGAGAAGGAGGAGAAGGGACGGACGCCTAGGGGGCTCCATCCGTTATGCGTCTGACTTCAGCTCAGGTCATGATCCCAGGGTCCTGGGATCCAGCCCCCTGTCAGGCTCGCTGTTCAGCAGGGAGCCTGCTTTTCCCTCCCCCTCTACCTTCCACTCCACCTGCTTGGGCTCTGTCTCTCTCTGTGTCAAATAAATAAATAAAATCTAAAAAAAAAAAAAAAAAAAAGTTGGGATTACAAAAACCTCTTTTAAAAAAAAAGCAGAATTGTACAGTGAAATCCCCATTCATGACAGACTTCAAATTTTCGTCCCTTCCCCCCACCAACCATGAGGTTGCTCTGATCAAGGCCACTCCCTCCTTTGGAGAAGGTGAGTCAGGCCTCTGGAAAGCCCCCTGAGCCTCTTTTCTTGGCTGGAGCTTCTCTGAAGACTCTGGATGCTCCTGGGAAATTCCCAGGCTGTTGGATCCCTGAAGCCTCACAACCACCCCTCACACAGCGGCTGTTGTTATCCCCATTGTACTGCTTGGGAAAGTGAGGCTCAGAGAGGAGCCCTGTCCAAGGGAGGCATGCTGCTTAATTGGGGGGTGTCCTGCTATATTCAATTTCCGAAGGTTGCCCAGGCATGGGGGCCTGGCGCCCTGTGCAGCAGACCACTGGGGGCTCTGGTGGGAGCTTCAGGGCGCCTGTTTCAGCCCACACTGAGAAGAATGTTCTTTTGGGGATGCCCAAGATGGATCTTTGCAGGAGTGAGGCCCCCATCATCACTGGAGTTCCAACAACCTCTGCATTTGGTGGGAATGGAAGATTAAGGTTAGAGGGGCGGTTGGACTGAGCAGTTCAAATTTTTTTGACCTCTCCAAGCCTCAGTTTCCCGAGCTGTACAATGGGAATATTAATACCTAGCTGTCTGAAGTAGTCTGGGAACACCGTAAAGCACCCACAGAAGGTACCCAGTAAGTGCCACTGTCCCCTCCTGGGACTCCCGGACTTCTACGATGGCCAGGCTCTGAGGTCAGAGTGCAAAAGGGGCCACTTTACGAGCCCCGCCTCTGTCTGGGGAGCCGAGGGGTCCGTGCAGGGCTGGAACTGACCTAGGCATCTGCCTCTCGTCTCGTCTGTCAGACGAGCTGGGCCATCTGTGGGGATGGGGTCCTCACAGTGACCTTGGGAAACATGGCCTTGAGGGCAGAGGGGACCTCTTGCTACCACAGACTTCCCAGCCTCCAGGAGGGGCCAGGTTTACCTTTTTTTTTTTTTTTTGGTCTCTGTAAGAAGCTCACTGCTCTAATTACAGACCCACCCAGGCTCAACTCCGAGCCTCCCTCCCCTCCAGGGCTTCCTGGTTCCTGGCTCGGAAGTGGCTCCATGCCAGGAGCCAGAGAGCTGGGGGACTGTCACCCAGATGGGCTCTGTCATGACGCTCCAGGCAACTGCTGTTTGTTGAGCACCTGCTCTGGGCTGGGGACCTTCCTCATCTCTGCTTGAATAATTCTTTTTTTTTTTTTTTTAAGATTTTATTTATTTATTTGACAGAGCGAGATCACAAGTAGGCAGAGAGGCAGGCAGAGAGAGGAGGAAGCAGGCTGTCCACGGAGCAGAGAGCCCGATGCGGGGCTCGATCCCAGGACCCTGGGATCATGACCTGAGCTGAAGGCAGAGGCTTTAACCCACTGAGCCACCCAGGCGCCCCTCTGCTTGAATAATCCTTAAGGTGGGGCCTACAATCTCATGTCACAGGAGAGGCCGTATTTCACAGGTCATATTTCAGGGAGAGGAAAAAACCGGGCTGACCGATACAAGAGCCGGAATTCTATCCCCGGGCATAAGTGTGCCTGGTTTATGCCCTGCCCTGTCTATACCCCACCACCCCTTGGGCAGGACGGTGGAAGCAGCACTGGCTTCAGAGCCCTGGGATGTGATGGGGGGTACTCCGAGCTGTGCAGGTGGGCACAACCCAGACTCTGCCCTCATATCTTTGCACATTCTTCTCCCCTGCTCACCACGCTCTTCCGGGCAGACTCCACCCTCCCCTGAGCCTCTTCGGGCTCAAGTCTCTCCCTCTCTATGAGGCAGAGCAAGGCAGCAGGAAATGCACAGGTCTGTTTTCAAATCCAGCCATGCCACCGCTGGACCCGGAGGGAAGCAGAAGGGAGAAGGCAGGCACAATGGGGACTGCAGAGACAAAGGCAAGCCAGTGTGAGCGGGCTGCATCAGCTAGGAGGGCAGAGCCAGGATCTGGCCGGGGAGGGTTGGCTGCTCTTTTCTCAACTCTGGCCTTGGCTCAGGCTGCCCTCTCTGCCTGGCCGCTTCCCCTTCTCCTGTCCCAGCCTTTGTACCCTTAAGTCCTGCTCATGGGTCAGTCTCTTCCTGAGCCATCCCGTTCAGCACCCTCCCTCCCAGTGCTCTCACAGCCTCGGGTGCTTTCTCAATTTGAGCAATGACCCAGAGGGAGTGTGTAGCTTTCTGTCCTGCGGGAGTGTGCTGGTAAGACCCTCCACCCACATCCTGGTGCTCTCCTTGTTCTGCTGGGTGACCACAGATGAGGTACTTCACCTCTCTGTTTTCTCATCTGCAGGATGGCACTAGCGGCTCCCAACTCACAGGGTTCTCTAGGGGATTAAGTGAGGTTGTGTTCATAAAGCAGGAAACCACATCGCCTCCTAAAGCCAGCCAGCTGGGACCCGTGGGTTTGTGAGCATCATTATTATTTACAGGTTCCCTGAAGGCAAGGCCTTCTGTCCCTGCTCTGTTCACAGCAAGGCCAGAAAGGGGGCTCTGGGATAGCTTCTGGAACAAATGGGCAGCCTGTTCTCCTCCAATGTGAGCTCTAATAAAACTACCAGTAACCTAAATAGTTATTGTGTTTTGAATAACTACATCATCTTGTTCAATCTCAACCACCTTTCGATGCGGAAATTATTAGACCCATTTTGCAGACAATGGAGTTGAGGCTTAGAGGACCAGGGACGGATAGCTGAACCGGGTTTTGCCTCTGGGTCTGGCTGACTTCGCTGTGCTGTGTGTTGGTTAGGATGCTGTCCTCTTGTACCCCGGCTGAATGGTCCAGAGACCTTCTCCCCTTCCTGGGTGCCCTTCTTCATCTCTAGGCCACCTTCTTGGAGTCACTGGGGTGAGGGGACATGGGTTTGGGGACCCATGGCAATCTGGCTGTTCATGAGCCCGGTGGCCTATAATACTTGCGCACGTGCATGTGCACACACACTCAAATGCACACATACACACATGTGCACACGTATACATGCATCCTCCACAGGCAACAAGTTCCCCGAGTCTCCAGAGTCAAGGGTCTACGACCACAAACCCGTGTGAGGTCTCCGTGAAACGCTGCAGGTCAAACTGTCACCGCTCATCTATCTGTTGGCCGGAGTCCCCAAGCTGTCATTGGAGCTCAAGTGGGCATGACACTCCCGGGGTCTGATGGGGCTTGGAGACTCCCCTCCCCCTTCGAGGGGGTGGGGGGCGGCCCCAAGGGACTTCAGGATCCTTTAAGCCCTGCTGGGCTAAATCAGCCAGTGGCCAAGGGGAAAGGCCGTGATGGGGCATTGAAGACCTGCATGGGCATTGGGCCCGGGGCAAGCCAGGGGCAAGAGCCTTAACCCCCTAGATTCATTCATTCATTCTGCAAATGTTTATTGAGATCCTCACTTGTGACTTGCAGACCCCTGTGCTCAGGGCTGGGGACATAGCAATGGACAAGACCCCTGCCTCCTCCACATTGTAGTGGAGGAACAGAGACAAAGGACATACTAAGGGCGTAAAAAAATATTTTGCTCCGGAGTGATAAACGCGAAGAAGAAAAATAAAACAGGAAAAGGAAACAAGGTAGATTTTTATTTTTATTTATGAATAAGGTGTCCAAGGAAAGTCTCATAGAGAAAGTGACATTTGAGCAAAGATGGCAAGGAGGTGAGGAGGTGAGTCCACGGCTCTTGGGAGGGACGGACTTCCAGGCAGAGGGAACAGCCGGGGCCAAGGTGTGCAGCAGGGAGCCTGCCTGTGCAGTCCAGGAGTCTCAAGAAGGCTGGAGCCGGTGTGGCTGGAGGGGAGTGAGGGAGGAGGAGGCGGTAGCCGAGGCCCCCAGTGAGGAAATGGGGGCCAGATGGTGAGGCCTCCCAGACTCACCATTTACAAGGATCCCTCTGGCTGCTGAGCTGGGAGTAGGCTGGGGGAGGGGCAAGGGCAAGCCCAGGAGCCAGATAGGAGGCTGTTGAGAATAATGTAACAGGATTTGCTGATGGATTGGATGTGGGAGAGAGAGAGAGAGAGAAGAGGAGAGGGGGAGGGTGTGCGTGCAAGTACGAGCAGAGGGGTCAAGGCTGGCTCCAGAGAGTTCTGGTCACTTTGCTGGAGAGGCCAGCCCGGCCGAGAGGCTCAGTGGAGGAAGCTGGAGACCAGGGAATGGGCTGGGATGAGGTGGTTCTTTCTGTGCTCCGTGGATCTCAGCTCAGCCCCGGCAGGAGCCATTCACTCTGGATGCGGGTCTGGGGGCTGGGATGAAAGTGGTCTCTGGGCCCATAGGAAGCCCCCTGAGCCTGAGCCTCCTACCCACCCATTCACCCACATGGCTAACTGGTCTCCCTGTCCCTTCCTCTCTCTTTCCTGTCCTTCTACTGTCCCTCCCCCACCACCCTGCCCAGCCCCTCCTTAGCACCCCAACTAGCCAGACACTGCCCCAGGCACTGAGGCCTGCACCCAAGAACTCGGCAGATGGGGTCCCTGCTCTCACAGACCTGGCATGCAGTGTGTCTGGGCTCGAAGCAACTTCACAGGACAGACTAAGACCCATGGATCCTCTTAATTCTTTCCAATTTAAGGTCATGCAACAAGTGTGTGACTACATGTGTTTTCATTGTAATACATTTTCTAAGTCATTTCAAATAAAGTCACGATCACCGGAAACCCTGGTCAGGTCATGCCTCCTGGTTTGTGTTCCAGAAAAGACTGGCAGAGCCGAGGGCCCCAGGCTGCCAAGGCTCAGGGAGAAAGGGCTCCCAAGGAGGCAGAGAGGAGGCGGAAGCATGGCTCACCCAAAGGCAGGGGTGGTGGGAGGGGGTGTGGAGCAGGACTGAGCGAGTGTGGGATGTGGGGAAGGCTGCAAAACTGGGTGGGTCCCTGGGAGCACCTGGTCTTTGTTCTGAGGGCAGTGGGGAACCACCAATGTTTTCTTTTTTTTTTTTTTCTTTTTAAAGGTTTATTTATTTATTTGACAGACAGAGATCACAAGTAGGCAGAGAGGCAGGCAGAGAGAGAGAGGGAAGCAGGCTCCCTGCTGAGCAGAGAGCCCGATGTGGGGCTCGATCCCAGGACCCTGAGATCATGACCTGAGCCAAAGGCAGAGGCTTTAACCCACTGAGCCACCCAGGCGCCCCCCACCGATGTTTTCTGAGCTGGGGACCAGAGAGAAGGCTGTGGCCTTGGCCAGTGCAGAGTACAGAGACCTAACCCAGAAAACAGGAGTATCAAGGGTGTTGAATATGGGAAGTGTCACAGGACTGACTGGTTGCATCTGGATGTGGGGCTAATGCAACGTGCTGGGGTTTCACAGTTGGCCATCTCAGAAAACCTCATACCAGACGTGCTCCTTCTACAGTGCTCCCCACCTCAGAACTGGCCCCATTCCCACCCAGCCCTCTGCACCGCTAGAATCTGGCGCCATCCCAGCCTCCCTGTCCTCTACCTCGGTGCTACTTCTAAGTCGCTTTAATTCTGGCTCTCAGATGCCTCCCCAGCATGTTCCTTCTCTGTCCTGTGCAGCCTCTGCTCCAGGCTGGGCCCTGCCTCTCCAGGCTTACACCCCAGGCCTCTCCGTGGCCTCCTCCTGGCCTCATGCCTCTAGCCTTGTACTGCTCCTTCATCCCTTGCACAAAGAGCCAAAGGGATCCTTCTAGAACCCGAGTCTGGCATGCCATCCTCTTCATCCTCACGGTTTCCTACTGCCCCGAGGAAAGCCCACCCAGCACAGCCCACCCTCCTAGCTGAGATCCTGAGGACAAGCTTGAGTGGGAGAAAGAGTGTTTCAGGAGGAAGCGAACTCCACGGCAAAAAGCCTGGGCTGGACCCACGGTAGGAAGCAGCGCCCACCACATCAGAGTAGCCACTGCCTCACACCCCACCATCCACCCAGGAAGGCAACTTGGAAGGGGCAGGGGCCATGACTGGGTAGGCCAGCTCCTGGGGGCCTATGGGGTAGACTGCTCTGTGGGGACCCTACCACTTAAAACCCAAAACAAAACAGTTTTATCAAGATATAATTCACATACCATAAAATTTATCTTTTAAAAGTGTACAATCCAGTGGTTTTTAGTATATTTACAGGGCTGTACAACCATGACCACTATCTAATTCCAGAACACTTTTCTCATCCCCCAAAGAAACTCTGAGCCCACTCGTGGCCCCTCGGCTCCCCCTCCCCTTGGAAACCACTCACTTGCTTTCTGTCTCTGTGGACTGCCAGTTCTGGACATTTCACATTATGGAATCAGACAGTATGTGACCTTCTGTGTCTGGCTTCTTTCATGGAGCATATGATGTGTTTTTGTTTTTGTTTTTGTTTTTTTTAATAGTGTCCCTTTCACAGGACTGTCTTTTTTTTTTTTTTTTAAGATTTTATTCATTCATTTGACAGACAGAGAGCACAAGTAGGCAGAGAGACAGCCATAGAGAGAGAGGGGGAAGCAGGGTCCCCACCGAACAGAGAGCCCGATGCAGGGCTTGATCCCAGGACCCTGAGATCATGACCTGAGCCGAAGGCAGAGGCTTTAACCCACTGAGTCACCCAGGCGCCCCGCATATGAGGTGTTTTTAAGATTCACTTTATTCATGTTACAGCACAAGTCAGTCCTTCCTTCCTAATGGCTGAATAATATTCCATGACTGCCTTTCCTGCATTTTTCTTTATCAACTGGGGAGCATGTGGGTTGTTTCCACTTTGGGGCTACCATGAATAATGTGAATAATGTTGCTATAAATATTCGTGTGCGAGTTCTTGTGTGGATGTGTATTTTCGTTTCTCTGGGGTCTAGACCTAGAAGTGGAATCACTGGGTGTTACCGTAACTCTCTCTCTTTCTCTCTTTTTTTTTTTAAGATTTTATTTATTTGACAGAGAGAGATCACAAGCAGGCAGAGAGAGAGAAGGGGAAGCAGGCTCCCCGCCGAGCAAAGAGCCCGATGTAAGGCTCGATCCCAGGACCCTGAGATCATGGGCCCAGCCGAAGGCAGAGGTTTCAACCCCCTGAGCCATCTAGGCGCCCTCCGTAACTCTCTTTGATGAATGGTTAGAACTTTTGCCAAAGTGGCTTTCCCCATTTTGACATTCCCACCAGCAGTGTATGGGGGTTCCGAGTCTTCTCATCCTTGCCAACACCTGTTCGTGCCTGGCTTTTCATTATAGACAGTCTAGTAGGTGAGAAATGGTTTTTCATTTTGTGTGTGTGTGTGTGTGTTTAAGATTTATTTATTTATTTGAGAGAGAGAGAGTGAGAGTACGACGGGAGGGGCAGAGAAAGAGGGAGAGAGAGTCTCAAGTAGGCCCCTTGCTTAGTGTGAAGCCCAAGGTGGGGCTCGATCTGACGAACCTGAGATCAGGGCCTGAGCCGAAACCAAAACTCAGATATTTAACAGACTGTGCCCCCCAGGCGCCCCCTCAGTGTGGTTTTGACTAATGGCTGATGAGTTGGGCACTTTTTCCTGGGCTTATTGGCCATTTGTATACATTCTTTGGAGAAACGCCTGCTCACACTCCCTACCCATTTAAAAACTGGGATACTTGTCCTCTTAGTGTTGCGTTGTAAGACTTCTCTATATTTCTGGATCCAAGCCCTTGTCAGGAGAAATGAGGTGGAATGCCAGGCTGAGGAGCTAGGCCCTGGAGCTGCCCTGAGCCCCACACTCCTAGTCCCAAGTTCTGTCCCCTGGGCCTCACTGAGCAGCTCCTTTATTCTGTGGGAGGGTGGGCGTCTGCCCCGTGAGTCACTGTCCCCCACCAGCTCCCTTGACCCACTTCAGACACTTCCCAGGGACCATGGTGGCTCCACCCATCAGGGCCCCAGACCAGCAGCTGGTTTTCATATCAAGGGAAAGGGAAAAGGCCGATCCTTGCAGAGGTGACCGCAGAGAAGCCAACACCTGTTCCACACCCGCTGTGACATGGCCATGACCCCAGCTGCAACAGGCCAGCTGCCTCCACGGCCCAGAGGTGGAGCCCACAGCTTACCAGGACATCCGCCCAGTGGACAGGCAGCAGAAGGGGGGGGAAACGTGGACCCTGTCCCCCCCGCCCCTGCCCCCCTTCCCTGCACTGTGCTGTGGGAGGGATGTCTGCCAAGGCAGCCGCAGGCCCCTCGGGCCAGGCCCTCCCTCACCCTGCTTATTTAAACTTTCCTGAACTTTCCACGGTTTGTAAGTTGAGCTCCTATAACTTTGAGAATCAAGGGAAATGGTAAAAAAAAACAAAACCCAACCATGTTTGCTGGCTGATTTAGCTTGGACATTTGGGGAGTTCTTTCTCTGTGGCTGCCTAGGGCTGGGTGCTAGGAGGAAAACACAGGGGCAGGGCTCGCTGGACCGGTCGTATGGGGGTCTCACTACCCCCTACAAACCCCTGGGCTGGGATGTTTGCCAAGGCAGTCACCCGCCACCCCCCCCCCCCCACCGGCCTCACGCCATTGGTTGTGACTCTGTGCAGGGTGTGAGGGGTTGGGATGTGGCCTCAGCCCCTGCAAATTCACCGCCCTCAGGGACACAAGAGGTACAAAGAGGGGAAGAGGCCTGACAATTCAGGGAAAGGAAGACCAGGGTAGCTAGGGGGCCTAAGGCATAGCTTCCAGGAGCTGGGGAGGGACCAACAAATGGGGGCTTCTGAACTGTCCTTCAAGGAGGGTTAGAATGTCAAAAAGACAGAAAAGGCATTCAGACTGAGGACAGCACATGCAGGAGGGTCTGGCACCCAGGGGATCTTGGTGAAGGTTGTTATCTAGGGGGTGAAGGGAAGCAGGTCAGAAGCCGGGCTGGGGCTGATAGTCCCTGGACCCCTTGTGCCTGGCTGCCAGCCCACCTCCCTGATGGGGTTCCTAAGTGCTAAGGCAGCCCCCGGTCCCCTCCCTCACTTTTGCCCCACCTCTCGGTCCTGCGAACCTGCCCCCTCGAGCCCGCTGGCTGGCTCTCCCACTCGGCACTTCTCTCCTCTGCAGGATCCGGCCTGAGGACCTGCTCCTCACTCCTGCGGCGCCCCAGCTGGGCCTGCCACCAGCCACCTGCCATCCGCCCACATGGACCCCCCACTCTGGTCCCGCTGGCTTCGGCTTTGGCAGGCTCTGGGCCCTGCGGCCCCTCTGCTCACTGATTACACAGCAGCCGGTGGGCTCGAGAGCCAGAGCGAGAGATTTATTGTGGTTTTTAGGGGGCGTTTAGGAGCCGATGTGATAATGTCTGTGAACTCACTCTGTAAGCTGTAACGGGGGAGTGCCATGCACACGTGAGGGACTGGGGCTGGGGGGGGGGCGGGAGCCCAGCCCCCAGATCACATCCTGAGGCTTAGCTGGGAAGCCCCTCCAGTCCTGGAGGTGAAAAGTCCTGCTGGAGGGCAGGGCAGGAGTCCCAGCCTGCATCTGCTGAAACAGGAGCTTCCTGGGCCTGGGGACCTGTCTGTGTCACCAGGCAGCCCTGGAATGAGCCAGAAAATCGCCCGGGTCCCTCCCTCACCCAAGAGGCCCAGTTGCACTGCAGTGATAGTCACACGTTTCCTGGCTGTGGTGGGAGAGAACTCCGGCCTCCCAACCCCACAGTGAGGGGACGGAACTCACAGAGGGGAGCTGCACAGTGGCTGCACTGGGTGCTCTTCTGGAAAGGGGAGCTGCCCACAAGCAGAAGGGCCCTGCCCTCCTATCCTTCTAGCTAAATGTTACCATCTGAGAATGTTTCTCTGGTGCCAAACATTTATTGAGCACCTACTACGAGCTTGGCAATGCTCTAGATGCTAGGGGTACAGTGGGGATCCAGACAAATCAGAATCCCTGTCCTCACACCAGGGTGTGAAGGTGAAGGTGAAGACAGACAATACATACCTTTAAATACTGGTTGTTACTGGGACGCCTGGGTGGCTCAGTTGGTTGGACAACTGCCTTCGGCTCAGGTCATGATCCCGGAGACTTGGGATCGAGTCCCGCATCAGGCTCCCAGCTCCACGGGGAGTCTGCTTCTCCCTCTGACCTTCTCCTCGCTCACTGCCTCTCTCTCAAATAAATAAATAAAATCTTTAAAAAAAAAAAAAAAAGATTTTAAATACTGGTTGTTACTACAGACACAGTGAAATGGGGGGATTGGGAACTGCTGAAGTTGGGGAGGGAGGCAGAAAAGTCCTTCCTGAGGGTCCCTCTGCCCTTTCTCCAGATGGGCCCCTCTCCATGGCCTCTGGGACAATCCTAAGCCCTGAGGGGATCAGCTAGTCCTCCAGTGACTTGACAATCACCAGACCAAGGCATGCACACTCCTCGGCAGCCTCCCAGGCCTGTGGTCAAGGGGCCGACAGAGCTCATGTGTTCCCATCTGGCCAATGTGGGGGGCTGCCAGCGTCCCCAGCTGGGTTGTGTGCATTTCATCCCAGAGCTGGTGAGAAGCGGTGGGTGGGCGCAGCCCGAGGACCCAGGCACAGCTGGAAGAGTTGGCCATGGCAGGTGCTGGTCTGTCTGCCCCCATTCTCCAGATGAGAAAACCGAGGGATCCCTAGCTGGTGCGGGTAGAATTTGAACTTCGGTCTACTTGTTTTCCAAAACAAACTAAGCTGAAAATCATGCTCCTCATCTCATAAGGACAAGCAGGGGAGTCTCCTTGAACTTGGGACTGGTTGCCTTTACTTATCTCGAGAGTAATGAGAAGTGAGCTAACGCTGTTTGAGGCTTAACAGGGCCAGGTGATGTTGAATGCCGGATCTGAGCTAAGTCAATCCCCAGTGCAACTCAACGCCTTGGGAACTGCCATCAATATTCACATTTTACAGACAGGGAAACTGAGGCCCAGATTGGTTGCCCAGAGCCATACAGCTGGTAGAGTGGAGTTCGGATGTGAACCCCTCAGGGCCCATGTTTTTAACGGTTCCCTTCGGTCTCCCTCATAAAGGTCACAGGCCTTGGGCCTTATGATTGCCAGGGTCTGCTGAGTGGTTCTGCACCCGCATCAGCCCACATCAGGCTCATTATGGTCTCCGAAGTTGGTTGGTCCCTCTCCCCTCTTTGTCTCCTCATCTGCTGTCTTGTTTTAGCCCCTGAAAACCCGCAGAGGCTCAGATGTTCTCCCATACTGCAGATGGGCACATTGAGGCTCAGAAAGGTGTTTTGTGATTGACTTGTCTGTCGTGGCTGGCTGTTGACTTAGGCCTGCCTTCTGGGCCTTTCCACGAGAAGGCCCCGTGGCTGGGCCACTGTGGCCAGGAGATGGTTGGGGGTGGGGTGGGGTGGGGCAGGCGGGGTCTTGGGCATTTGCCCAGGTGTGCAAGGTTCTGGGAGGGAGGACTGCTCAGAGCCAGCTCTGGGATCCAGGCACCAGCATCCCCTCCATTGCAGACCAGTCCTTGGCTCTGGAATCAGCCCTGAGGGGGTCTCACTTCCCAGTAGGGCAGGGCCCTCTGGAGGGCCATGAAGGCTCCTGGCTTAGCATCCTACCAGCCTGTGACCTTGGCAAGGTCATCTGATCTGAGTTGCTCCTTTTCTGTAAAACGGGATCTTGGTGTCTGCTTGGATTTGTGACACACGTTTTTAATGAAACCTGTGGTGTATTTGGTGGCTGCAAAGGTGTGGCTCTTGCCTGCCCCCCCCCCCCCCCCCCCGTTCTTTGCTCAGGAACCTAGCAGGATGAAGGGATACTGGAGGAACCTGCCCTGGGGAGTCATCACAGCTGTCTTGGCCACCGAGGGCTCTCTGGGCTACTCTGTCCCTCCCACGGGCCCTGGACAGCTGCTGCCCCCCACCCTGTGGTCCTGAAACTTCTTGTGACCTCACAGGTGTCATGGAGGCACAGCTGGACCCTCCCTGAGTTTCCCGGACATTCCCCAGGTGGACTGCACCTTCTGGGAGAGATCTGATGCCAGTCTGAGGGCAGTGGCAACAGAGGCCCTGGAGCCTTGGCAGTGGGATTAAGGTGGAGAAAAATGAAGCGTGGAAATCATTAGCTTCCTTGGTTGGCAAGAGCCACCCTGAACAAACATTTGAGGCTTTTAAAATGAACATCAGCTGCAGGGACTGGTGCCCTGTGCCCACCATGGCCCAGGCCGCCTAGCGGAATCCCGATCCCGGCCCTTCTTCTTTGGTTGCCACTCAGCCAACACTTACTGAGCGCCTACTGTGGGCCAGGCCCAGAGCCAGGATGGGAGGGAGAATTCAGCCAGAGAGCAGCAGCCCTGTGGCGAGAGCGCAGCCGCAGAGGCCCTGGTGCCAGCCAGCAAGGAATCAGACAGGGCGGGGCAGGCGCCACTACCTCCTGGGGGGCTGTGGGAGCAGGGAGGGGGTGGGTGGGCCCAGGGAGACGGGTCAGTGTCAGGAGGTCTCCCAAAAGAAGGGTCTGAAGGGGTGGGGGTGGGCTTCCCATGGAGAGGGACCTGGAAAGGCACTGAGGTATGCAAGGCTCCGAGCAAGAGAAAGCACAAGCCTCTGGGCCCAGGCAGGTGGGCCTGGTGGGGACTGGGGAGAACTGCAGGCTAGCGTTCTATCAAGATTGCCGCCTGGGAGGCGGGGGTGGGTGCCGGGAGGTGGGGGGAGGCGTCTGCCTGAGCTTCCTCTTTTCCAAACTAAGCTGGAAATGTGGATTTTTATGTGAAAATTCCCGATTTCTACATGTGGGGAATTATTTTTAATTAGGAAGAAAAAAATACTATGGGGTCAAACCAGGCTGGCTTTGGCTGGGTTGGGCCTGTGGGCCAAGTTTCTGATCTCCAGTGACAGAGGTGATGGGGGGAGGCGCGGAGGTGCAGCAGCCCGATTAGAATTGGGGGGGGGCTGGGCTGGGCAGGGGGAGGAGGCTGGGCAGGGTGGGCCGGTAGGAGGATGGGGGTTTTGTGAAAGGGGAGGTGGGGTGGAGGGGCTAGTTGGGAGGAGGGGGTTTTCTAAAGGGGTGGGGTGGGCCGGTTGGGTGGAGGGGCTGGCCAAACCCCCACCAGCGGCGCCAGTGCGTGGAGGGGGGGGTTGGGCGCGGGTGGGCGGGGGCTGGAGGCAGGGCCCCCCCACCCCAGCCCCGCGCGCCGCGGCCGCCCGCCGCCTCCATCCGGGCCTCTCCCCACCTCCCGCCCGCCCGCCCCCGCCCGCGCCCCTCCCCCGCCGGCGCGCACGGCTCCCGCCGCCCCTCCTCCGCCCGCCCGCCCTCCGCCCGCTCTCCCCGGCTCCCTCCCGGTCTCTCTTAAGTGCCATCGAGGGGCGCCGGGAATTGCAGCCAGTAAATCGCGTCCCACCACTCAGCAGCGGGGCCACCGCAGCGGCGCCGCCCGCGCCCGCCGGGAGCCCGCGCCGCCCGGGCGCCTCTCCAGGGCCCGCGAGGCCCGCCCCCCACCCGGCGCGGCGCTGCGCAGGGCCTGCCCCCGGGCCGGCCGGGGCGCGCGGGGCCCGCGCTGGAGGCGAGGACGCGGCGGCCGCGGGGCGCACGGCCCGGAGCGCGCGGCCCGCGCCCCCGCGCGCCCTGCCCGCGCCCGCGCCCCGCGCTCCGGAGCCCGGCCCCGCTGCCCGGGCTCTCCTGCGGGACCGATGCCGGCCCTCCGGCCGCCAGGGTAAGGGGGCAGCGCGGGCGCGGCGGGGCGAGGCGGGAGGATGGGTGGGCGCCCGCCCCGGGGACCCGGTGCCTGCCCAGCACCAGCGTCTGGCACGTGGGGGCGTTTCAAGTTCCCTCTGGAGGCCGGACAGGTGGCGAGAACGCGGGGGTGTGATGCTCTGAGGCTAGCACTTATTGCGTGCCTACTGTGCGCCCGGTGTGATCCGCTCGGCTGGAGTGGGGGGTTTTGTCCCCATTGTACAGATGAGAAAACAGAGGCTAAGAAAGGGCAAATAGCTCGTTCAGGGTCCCCAGCTAGGAAGTGGCCAAGCCAGGATTTGAGCCCTGGGCTGCTTGACGCCAAAGTCAGACCTCTCCCCACTAGGGCACACACAGCCATGGAGTGAGGGTATGAATATTTCATTGTAGAAAAGAAGAAAAAAAAAATCAGCCATTGTCCCACCACCATAATGCAGCCACTGTGAGCATCGAGGCTCTTTATTTCGGCCTTGTTCTTTTTCCTCTTTTCTTTAAGAGTCTGTGCTTGGGGGTCATTTGGACCTTGGTTTCCATCCTGGCTGTAGCACCAAGAAGCTGAGAGAGGCCTTGAGCAAGTCCCTTAGCTCTCTGGACCTGGGTCTCCAGCCTAGGAAAATGGGGACACTCCCAGGGCTACTGAGGGGATTAGATGAGACCTGGTGAGTAGCCCTGAAGGAACAGTAGGACACAGGGAGGGGACAGAGCCTGGGGCAGGGGTTCAGCAGAGATTCTGGGAGAGCCTAGGAAGTGCAGAAGCTGCCCTGGGCCCTGGGGGCTGGTGGGGGTGGGGGCAGCCTGGCTCACAGGCTTTCAAGTGGAAGGGCTCTGTCCAGCATACTGGTGCTGCCTCCCTTCACACCCTGCTTTTGCCAGGCTCCTGCTTCCTCCTGGAGTGTCTGGGCCCCGGGGCAGTGTCCTCCCGTCCCCCATCGTCCCCTCACCTTCACCTCCTCTAAGAAATGCATTGGCTCCAGGAGGTGGTGTCTGGCACCCAAGGTCAACATTTGGGGGCTGGCTTGTCCTAAGCCCGGCCCTGGGTTTGGGGCTCTGCTGAGACCTTCTGGGCTCACAAGTTAAGCATGAGGTTCAATTCCTTATCTTACCCCGGGCCAAAGACATCACCTCCACCAGCACCCAAACTGGAGATCCCAGGCCTGTGGCCTCTCAGACACCTCTACCTGCCCATCTCTTTAGTCAACCACAGGGTTCCTTTGGTCCTGCCCCTTAAATGTCTGTTTATGCTTTTACCCTCTGGCCTGGACATTTCCATCTCACCTCCCCTGCCTCAGCCATCAGTCTGGGACACCATAGCTCAAGCTGGCTTTCTAAAGGCAGCTCTGAGCTCTGAACTGCTCAGCTGTCCACGGGCCTAAACTAGGCCAAACTTCTGAACTGCCCCTTGAGGCTGAGCTTCCTTGTGGTCTGCCCTGCCCACTTCTGCAGCCTCACCACTGTTAAGCAGGCTGTCCCCTGGACACAGAGCCCCTGAACACTGGGTCTCCCCCATCTGAGATGATCTCTTCCCCCAAATCCCTTCCTTTGTGGTTTCTGGCCTGTTGAGCTCCTGTTCATCCTCAGGGCCCGGCTGGGCTTTCCTCCTAGACCCCCAGGTCTCTCAGGTGGGTGGAGTCCCTGTGCCTTCCCCGTGGGCACCCCTGTTCTTGGCAAGTCCCTCTGTTATGGGTCTCACATGGTGCAGCATATGGCCAAACACGCTTCTGTGTCAGCCTCCCCCACCAGACTGGGAGCTCTGGGAGAGCAGGGGCCAGGGCTGACCCTGAACGGCCAGCTCGGCGATCCTTGAGGAAGGAACACTGGGGAGTCTGGCAAAAGCAGATAGACCTAAGCTCTTTAGAGGGGCTCTCTCAAAACCCCCAGGAGTCAGTGGGAGTGGAAAGTCATAAGCCTCCTGCCTCCTTGGGGGTCTTCTGGTGAGCAAGTTGCCCTCGATTGAGGAGAAGAGGACCAGGTTTGCTCCCAAGTACCTGCAGGCCTTGACCCTCAGCCATGGCCATCATGGGCCAAGGTCCCACCTGGAGTTGTCAGTGCAGTGACGATGAGCACTCAGATGGAAGGGCCCTCCCTGCCCTGTCCCCTGAGTCCCTCAGCCCCCTCGGCCCCATGGAGCCCACCCCTGACGTCCTCCCAGGGAACAGGGAGAGTTATGTCAGGCCCTCTGGCCGAGCGCCAGGGCTCCCCATGGAACTATAAATTGACCTGTCGGGAGAGGGAAGAGATTAATGTCGGCCATCTTCATTAGCGCGTCCCCCAGGGTGACGGCGGCTGCCCTGAGCTGGCTGATTGGAGAGGGTGTGAGTGAGTGAGGGGGTTGAGGGGGGTTGCACTCCCCCCAGAAAAGCAAGGGGTAGGGCCCGGGGCCTGCCAGAGAGCCGTGGCCTCTGCCGACTGTTAGAAGGGCCGTCCCTCTGGCCTCTGCTCCTGGCAGCAGGCGTGTGCTTTGATGGAGGACCTGTGTGCTAATTGGGAGCAGAGATGCGCGCCCTGCAGCTCCGCAGGGCTCCCGGGCTGACACCGCCAGCCTTCATTAGAGGCCTTTCCCCTGACCAGAAAGGAGCCTGCTGTGGGCTGGGGGGCGGCTTTCCTCCTTGTCTTCCCCCTCCCCCTCTCCCTTCTCTTTACCGCCTTGATGATGGGGAAGGAGGCAGCTTTGGTGTGTGGAGGGGTGATGAGCATTGGAAGATGGGAGAGGCTTAAGACCTGCTTTCTGTTGAACATGTGACCTTGGGTTGGGGCCCCCGCTGCTCTGCCTTTGGGTGTCCCAGGTCCATGGGACGGGCATAGTCATGCCCGCCACCCCCCCCCCCCCCCCCCCGGAGTGAGTGGAGAATCGGATAAGGGAGTGTGTATGGATGGATTCGTCTTTGGAAACGAGGGCAAAGCAGACCAGACTCAAGCCCAGCTACTCGGGTTCAAATCCTGCTGCTGCCCCCCATTCATCCAGGACCTGCCTCCTGTACTGGGGTCTTGTGCCCACAGAGGGGTTCAGAGGTGGCCTTGTCCGTTGGTGGTCTCCCTGGGGAGACAGTTCTGGGAACAGATGGGGACAGGACTGCATGGGCTGCTGGGATCCCTAGAAAGCAGTCTTCCCAAGGCCAGGGATATCTGGAAGGCTCCAGAGGGACACCCATGAGGTGGACATGGTGTTGTCTTTACTTGCAGGTCTTGTGTGCGCCAGACTCTGATGTGGAGCGTCCCAGCTAGTCACCAAGTCCCTGGCCCCTTGAGTTCCTCAGACCAGGCTGTCTGAGGTGTGAGCAGGGGAGGTTCTGCTGAGTGTCTGGGGGCTGAGATCCTTCTCCACACCCACTCTTCTGACTCCCAGTCATTCCTGTGCATCCAGGGGTGCTGGGACGGGGGGACTTGGTACCTGGTACTGCTGGTCTCCAGTTCATGCCTCGGATTGGGTTCCAGAAGCACCTGGTTGGCCTAGTGCCTGCTCAAAGCTGGGAGTCGGCAGCAGGTGGGCTGGGACCACCCCATGGGATGGTCAAATGATCGGGGCTGTGCCACTCAACTAGCTGGGTCACTATGGGTGTGTGGCTCTTGGCTTCTCCAGGCCTCAGTTTCCTTGTTTGCACAACGGGATGGCGCTGTGCGAACACACCTGCGGCAGCATGGAGCAGGCGAGCACTGTGATGTGGTCACTTCTGCCTCGGGCAGCTGCCCCGATTGCTGCTTGCTGCCCGGAGAACCCTGGGCTTCTCTATGGCTCCAAATCTCTCCATCAACCTACCAGGGGGTCCTGGGTACCCACTGTGCACGGTGGAATGTTTGAACAAAAAGCACACGGTTCTGGAGTCAGAAAACCCAGCTCTGAGTTTTCGCCCTGTAGCCAACCGGCTGTGTGGCCTTGGGCGCAGCACCTAACCTTTCTGTGCCTCTGTTGTCTCCTTGGGAGCTGAAATGAGATGTTGTGCACTTACAACATCAAGAGCAGGTTTGCATTGATGGGTGATCCTTGCGTGGAGGCTGGAGCACCGGGCCGGGAGCGCATGCCCTGGGCGGTGGGGGGCAGAGGGGAATTCCTGCCCCCTTGGCCGTGCAGTGTGACTTTGGGCACATTCCTTAAAGGGGGCCGTGGCACCCACCCACCCCACAGAGTTCTTCGGAGAATAAAAAGACATGAGGAGTCGGGGAGAGGGACTGCTCAGGAGCACGATCCCGGGGCTGGATGCTTTCTTGGAACTACCCTGGCCCTGGAGAGGTGGATGACCTCCCCGGGGCCCCAGCTTCCCAGCTGGAAAATGGGACCAGACCTCCCCCCCACCCCCACCGCCCCCCACTCGCCCTGGTGCCCAGATCTCTGTGAGTCTGCGTCAAATCAGAATGTGAGCCATTCTGTTTCGAATGCATCTGCACAGGCTGCAGCCCCATTTGATGGGAGCCGTGTCGGAACACACCGTGGCCCGGACTGGAATGTACGGAGATTGCCCTTTGGAAGTCACGTGCGGGGAGGCGGGTGACGGCGAGGTGCCTATTGTTGCCGCCTCGCGCGGTGCCCAGCCGGTCCCGCCTGGCAGACTCGCAGGAGCTGGCAACATGGCTGTCTGCCTCCGCCCCTCCCGAGCAGGCAGGAATCACTAACGCGTTAGCAGTTTCATTAAGCCTCTCGCCAGCCTTCCCGCCTCCCTCCCGGGCCTCCTCGGTAATTATTTCCCCAGCCCTTCCACTCGCAGCCCCTTAGCGAGCTCTTCGTTATTGGCCGAGTGGCCCCCGCAGGCTGGGCTGCTGGGACCGGGGCTCCGCTGAGGGCCCCCCCACCCCCAGGCACCCCCTCTCTCCCGCCTCCCCCCTGCGTTGCCATTTAAGCTTTGTGTCCCCCTGAGGCCTCCGTGAAAGGCAGATCTGCTGCCTGCCAGGGGTGACGGTTAACCCATTATTACACACCCCGCACATGGGAGGCTCCCTGGCAGAGCCCGCCTCCCTTCAATCAGACGAAAAGTTTCTCGGGCCTTCCTCTGGGGCTGTCACGGGGTGGGCACCAGGGACCCAGTGGCAAGGGAGAGGGAATTCCTTGTGCCACGAAGCTGTGAGGATCCAGGGCCCTGGCTGGGTAGCCGGTACCTGCCTCCCACGCGGGGCATGGGTGGGGACCGAGGGGCAAGGGTGTGGGGCGTGGGACCAGCGCGTGGGACCGGGGTGTGAGCGCATTGTCTTCCTGGCACCTAGAGGTCCTGGGACACACAGTGATCATGAGACGCAGGTGGCCCAAATACCCCTTCCTCTTGGCCATGGTGACTGGCTGAGAAATGGGCACCTGGCCCGTCTGAGCTCATCAGAGGCTGCCCTGGATCTTGGACTTAGGGTCTTGGCTGTGATTCCTGAACTCGAGCGTGTGGATGTGGGACCGCCAGCCACTCTCTCCCATCAGCCATATCCAGGGCAGGGAATCTCCAAAACAGTCAGCATGGGGAGGGAGGCAGAGCTGAGATGGAAGTATACGTTACATCCTCGGAGCCTCTGGTTCCAGCCATGCCTGAAACCACCCCTGGAATTGTCAGTTACATAAACAGGCACATTCCCCTCTTTGCTCAAGCCACCTCGAGCTAGATCTCTTCTTGCAACCAGTAGAGTCCTGACGGGTGAGAAGCAGCAGCCAGGATTTTAAGAAGAGATGACCTTTCAAGTTGGGTCTTCAGGGGTGAGTAAGGTTTGCTGGCAGAGAAGGGGCAGGGAGGGCATCCCGGCAGAGTATGGGTCTGGGAATCAGAGTGAGAGGAGAAACTCCAGGGTCGAGCCTGGAGAAGCAGTTCAAGTCCAGACCACAGAGGCTGAAGCAGCAGCATCCAGAGGGTCCTAGGAGCGACCCCTGATGTGCTTAGATCCGATTAGCCATGGAAACTAGCAGGTCATTGACTCATTCACGGAACAGATTGATGGAGCACCTACTGTGCGCCGGGCCCTGAGGCTCCACCAGTTACCACTGAGATACAGGCGCTGGTCCCGTGCTGTTGCGGAGACAGACGATGAGCAAAGAAAAAGATAGGGAATGTGACCCAGTGTCATCTGATGGTGACTGGGGTGGGTGGGCATGGGGCCACCACTGGCCAGGGTGCTCTGGGGAGGCCTCTCCAAGAAGAGACGTAGGAGCTGAGAGCTGAAGGATGAAGAAGGCTGGCCATGGGGAGATCAGGAGGAAGAGCATCCCAGGCAGAGACAGGTACAAAGGCCCTGTGGCTGATCTAAGTTTGGCCTGTTGAGGGGCAGAAAGGAGGCCAGTGTGGCCATGAGGTATGGTAGGGGCCGGGGGTCCAGATCGTTCTTGGAGGGCACTAGGGTTTTCTCCCTGTGATGGGGAATCTTTAGAGGGTCTCAGCAGCAAGTCCGGAGGTACAGGTGGGAATGAGGAAGATGGCAGTAGGGCTGGAGCTGGGAGGGTCCATGTGGCCTGGGGGGTTGAGGGGAGAGAGGAGCCTGGGATAAAGCCGGTTTCTGGAGTGAGCATCTGGCGGGGGTAGAGGTGCCACGTAGGGAGAAGGGATACCTGGAACAGGCCTAAGCTGGGTGACATCTGGGTGGAGGGCCAGGAACAGCTAGGGCTGGTGATTAAAGCTGAGGTTGTCCAAGAGGAGGGGAGTTGGGGGTCATGGCATGGAGAGAGGGAGGACATCTGGCCCAGCTATCCCAGGGTGTGTCAGGTGGGGCTGGTGTGTGTGTGAGAGCTGATTCTCGCCCTGGCCATCCCTCGTGCTGATCTGGCTGGGGCACGTAAGGGACGTATCTGCTGCCTGCAGCCGTGCCACCCTCTGCAGTGAGAAAGCTCACCTAGGCTGCTTTGTCTCTTGGTGCCAGCTGGTTTGCTTGGCTGGGGAAGGCCATGCTAACGGGGCCAAGGTCACAGGCTGCAGACTGCATGGGTGGTGGGCTGGATCACTGACCTGTGGACAGGTGCCTGGGACCCTGCTCCTAGTCCCTGCGGGTGGCGGATGGGTGAAGGCTGGCCCGCAGACCTTGGTTACTCACTCTGGGTGGGCCTGGAGGGGAAGGTGAGCTGGAGCCAAGCTAGTCTGGGAGGTGAGCTGAATGCCGGGGACCCCTACCAGGACCTCCTGGACCTGCTGGCCTCCCAGGGTCACCCCCTAGGCACCTCCCACGTCCAGCTACTACACTTGGAGGTCCCCAGAGTCTAGGTCTTTCTTGCCACCGGGTGCTATGCCTTCTGAGACGCTTCCTCATTCCCTTCCTCCTGCTCAGCTCAGGGGGGATCAGATGCCCCCACTGTGTTCCCACAGCCCCTGGGCTTTTCCTTCTGCCAGTCAGCATTCAGTCAGCAAATGTTTTCACTTAACAAGACTGAGGCCCTACTGTGCACCAGGTCCTGTGCTAGGGGACGAGGTTGAGAGGGAGGCATCTGTGAGTAAAGCAGACCAGGTCCCACCCTTCACACACAATATAGCAGGAAAGACAGTCCACTGGGAAGTGTGCAAATACACATCTAGTACAGGATTGTAGGCAGAGCTGTGTCCGAAAGCTGAGGGGTGCTGGGCCGTGGGTGGGCCTGGGGGGCGCTGATGAGGGCAGAGTGGTCAGGGAGCCTTTCATCTGAGACCTGATGGAAGAGAAGGTACCAGTTATGAGAGGTGTAGTGGTGAGAGCATCCCAGGTGGGGATGTCTACTTTCTTGTCTGTCTCCCTTACTCCCCATGCCTCCCGGGGACCAGCACAGAGCTAGGGTCTCCGCTGGAGCTAAGCTGATTCGGGTAGGGTCCCCAGGGGCAGAGATGGTCTGTGGTGGCCCCACAGACCCCAGACCCCAGGAGTGTAGGCAGAGGCCAAAGCCAGGCTGGATTACGGGGCCAGCTGGTGCGCTGCTGTGGGCACTGCGCTTAGCCAGGGCCTAGGCCTGAGGCTTGGGCTTGCACTGAGTCCTAGGACAGACTCCATGGGAAGGGTTACCTTCCTTCAGCAGGCGACGGGATGGAGCGACCTGCATGCTGGGGGTTAGATCTGATCCCCGCTAGAGGCGGGGAGGCCAACCTCGAGCGAGTTACTGAATTTGGGCCTCTTTGATCTGTAAAATGGGCACAGCTGTGCCTCCCCTAGGATGGAAGAGGCTAACAGTGCAGCGCCTGGCTCAGGACATTGACTGGGTGTGTCGCGCTCTCCCCTGTGGTTATTCTTGGCGTTTGCTGAGGGCCTTGCAGGCGGGGCTGGTGTTAATATCCAGTCTGTATCCCCGCGCGCTCCGTCACTGTGCCAGCTCCTAGAACAGTGCCTGCCCCACACGGAAGGGTGGGGGGCGCTCCGTCGATGTTTGTTGACTGACCCCTGAGTGGACGGGGGTGTGAAGAGTGGCCCCTAGGTGGTGGGGAGGACAGGGCACAGAGCACTTGGGCGTTACCCTCTGGGAATGGGGATTGTGCCCGGGGGACTGACCGTGGGGGACCCCAGCCACGTCCTCCGGCTGGCCTGTCTGGATCTCTGCACATGTGCTGGGCCCTCCTGGTAGGGGTCAGCAGGCTGGGTCATGTTTTTTCTTCACTGCCTATGTCCTCTCCAAGCCTCAGTTTCCTCCTCAGTGAAATGGAGCTGAGGGTGAGCCTGACACCCCCTGCCCCCACCCGGACCCGTCCCCGGGTCACTGGCAGACTCAGGAGAAGATCATAGTAATGGGACCCTCCTGAGAACTGAGCCTGCAGGAATGTTAGTGGTGACACTGGTTTCCCAAGGCTGTCCAAGGGTCTCCAAGAGGCCACTGTGATGCTTAGGCTCCATCCAGGGAACCAGGCTTCTCCCTTCTTCCAGTGGCCTGCAGCATGACGGGCACCCGTCTGTATGACCCTTCCAGTGACATGGTACCTTGAATTAGCTTTGTCCAGCCGCTCATCCAGCACCTTGTGGAGCCCATTCCCTAAGCTTTAGCCTGGGCCCCTTGGTCCTTTTCCCGCTGCCCCTGTTATCCCATATCCCAGCGGGACCCTGGAGGAACCAGGGCGTGGGCTGGCACTGCTCCTGGTGGGGGTCCTCCAGGCTGGGACATAGTAGGTGTGCAGGAAGGATCCAGCTTAGAAGTGGGCCCCCGAGGCCTGATTCTACACCCATCACAAGCAGAGCCAGGAGAGAGAAGCATGTGTGGGTCCCAGACTCTGGATTCTTCTTGGGTTTGTGGCCAGGAGCAGGTTGGCTCACCGCGGGTTGGATGAGCGTTTTTACTCCTTTTTCTTTGGTGTCCCTGAAGCAGGTGGAGACCACTGGCCTCTTGTAACCGGGGAAACTGAGGCCCACAGAGGGCCAAGATGAGAGGGAAGCCAGATGCACTAACGTGTTGGTGTGCCCCACCTTCCTGGTGTTGTGGTCACTGGACGGTTTTATGCACAGCCTGGGCACACACCACCCTCTGGCACCCTCTGCGCAGTGAGGCAGGTCCTATTGCTGCCCCCGTTTTGCAGATGCAGGAACTGAGCCAGCAGACTGAGAGGATGGGGTGATAGAGCCAGGATTTTGTTCTTACTTACTTTTTTTTTTTTTTTTTTTTGAGGTATAATTAAATACAGAAAAGTGCACAGATCCTGTGTGCAGCTGGGTAGGTTTTCATGTACACATGTATGCGTAGTCGTACTCCAGGTCCAGACCTCGACATATGCAGTGCCCCGGGAAGCTCCCTCCACCCTGTCTGGTCACCACCCACCTGCCGCCACTAGCACCGGACCATGGAAGCTGGCTTTGTCGTCTGTGCATCTCACATACCTGGGGTCACACAGTGTGTCTCCTTTTGCATCTGCTGCTTTCACTCAGCAGGATGTCTGTGTGAGTTGTCCGTGCTGTTGCTCTAGTGGAAGTTGGCAGAACTGACATTGGAACCCTCCTGCTAACTCTCCCTGTGGCATCAGAGATCACTCCTGCTCACACCTCTCCAGAGGCTCCCACTGCCCTTGGATGGAAGATCCAAATCCTCCCCCTGGCCTTGTCCGTGTCTGCTCCCGTTACTGCCCTCCAGCTACATAAAAGCTGAATGGATCTTTTATCCTCAGAAACACTAA
Organism: Mellivora capensis; assembly: GCA_004024625.1. NCBI lineage: Eukaryota > Metazoa > Chordata > Mammalia > Carnivora > Mustelidae > Mellivora > Mellivora capensis. The sequence goes on from PISX010004050.1 coordinate 100,689, forward strand.
GCTCCTTCCTGCCTCAGGACCTTTGCACATGCAGCCCACCCCCCCCCATCTGCCTTCCACTTCCTTCCACGGCCCAGCTGGCGTGCCACCTCCTCCGGCTGGCCGGTCTGGACCTCCGCGCACGTGCTGCGCCCTCCTGGTGGATGTCATCAGGCTAGGTCATGTGTTCTTCTCCACTGCTTGTGTCATTTGTAATTAGTTGTCTATTAAGCATCTGCCTCCCCCACTAGACAGTAAACTCCGGGAGGCAGGGATGGTGTCTGTTCAGTTTACGGCTGCATCCCCGGCACTGTGCATTGATTCGTTCACCCATCCTTCCAGTCATCTGCTCATTCAGCAAATGCGGAGAGCCTGGCACGCTGCGGCCTCTCTGCTAGGATCTGTGGAGTGAGTGGCTGGACGGGTGGACGGGATGATGAGAACATACAGTAGGAGGAATGAGTATCTGTCTGCCTCTCACAGCCAGACTCCAGAATGAGACTCCATTCTCACACCCCTCCATTCCACGGTCTCTGATACTACCTCTCTGGGCCTCAGTTTCCCCAGTTGTTGAAGGAAGGAGCCAGACATGGCCCGTCTGGCCAGGTTGTGATTCTGAGGATGTGGGACAGATGGGCATGGGCCTGGGGGCAGCCAGTGGAGCAGGGGGTGGGGTGGGGTAGGGTGGGTAGGGTGACTCCAAGTCCCGGGGCGGATGTTACCCCAGACAGCAATGCCTGCTCCAGCATCGGCTCCAGTGCCCGTCAGAGCGCTTTCCCCACCTGTGTCGCCTGCTGGGGTGCTGAGCTCAAGGCTGAGGTCTGTTGAGGGGTTCATCAAGGCCACACAACTGATTCCACCTCTGGTATCTCGGCTCGGCCTGCTGGGCCCTGGGAGGAAGGGAAAAAATAGGGTTGCCTGGGTGTGGGAAGCAGTCGGGGCGAGAGTGGTGCCCCCCCCCCCCCCCCCCGCGGACTTGGGCCCCAGGTTGGCTTCCCCCACCTTATAGCTGGGTGGCCTTGGCCTGCTCACTCCCGCCATGAGCTCAGTTTCCCCGGCTGTTTAAAAAACAAAAAATGGGCCTGACAGGATGGTCCCAGGCTCCGGGGGAGTGTGCCGGAGGTCTTGGGGAGGCCGGCCGCCCTTGCCAGGGCCCAGCTGGACCAGCCCGGGAGATGCGCAGCGCAAGGTGGCTCCGCGGCTTAGCGGCTCGTCAGCCAGGCGGGCGGGTGTCCTGGGGCCGGGTTTGATTAGTTCAGGTTGACAGTCGCGCTCCGCAGCGCTGCCGGGAGGGGAGCCCGTGATTACCCTAATGAAGCTTGAACGCAGTTTGTCATCCAAACAGCTGGTTCGGAGCCGCGCTGCTGCCAGCTGCCCGACTCAGCCACGCAGCCGCGCACCAGGCGCTGCCCGAGCCCGGAGCTGCCCCAGCACCGGGGTGACCCGGGGAGGAGGTGGTGGTCCTGAGTGCGCAGCGGCCGGCCCCAGGACGGGGATGGGCTGTCTGGGGGTGGGGGGCACTTGGCAGAGCCTTGAATGGTGGAGCAGGGTAGCTTTCTCAGGACACTCACAGTGTAGACCTCGGTCTCCCCATCTGTAAAGTGGGTGGTGGGGACCTTGCGGCTCTAAGAATCAGATTTCAGGCCAAGGTGTTACCTTCTCTGGGGATCCTTCTTGGACCCTGTATGCTCAGTTAGAGGCTGTAGGCATCCGCGGCCCTCAAAGCCCCATCACTCCCTGATGGCCTTGTGTTGTCACGGAAGGGTCTGGATGGTTGTCACTGTGTCTCATTTATGCATTTGGCAAATATTGATGAGAACATACAGTAGTGGGCAAGCCAGTCACCATCTTGCCTTCATGGAGTTTGCATTCTGGTGGGGGAGAGAGAGGGGACCTTGACTTTACCAGGGGAGCCTGGGAGGGCTTCCTGGAGGAGGTGGCAACTGAGCCCAGAACAATAAGGAAGAGTGTTCCAGGCAGGAGGAAGGGCATGTGCAAATGTTCTGAGGTAGGAAAGAGGGAGTGTGGTGGTAGGTAGGCATGTGAGTCATCTGGTGACATACCAAAGGTATCAGTACTTCCCAGGGAAGGAACTTATTTCATGCCCTGCACTGCACAAGGACACCCTGTGATCTTTCATTTAACCTTTCTGCCGGCCCTGGGGAGGATCATTGTTCCATGCTGCAGATGGGGAAACTGAGACTCAGGCTCCCGAGAGGCCCTTGACCAGCGGCTGTTGGCTCAGATTCGGTTAGGGTCCATGTGGACACTCAGATGAGAAGGGGGCTGAGCTGGGACCCTGGAGCCAGTCCAGGGCTTAAGCCCTTGCCCAGTGGAGGAGGGCTGGGAAAGAGGCCAGCAGGCAGCCTGGGGCCTCCAGCAGACAGCGAGTGGGTCTCCTGTTCCTCTGGGCCAGGACTCGGATTTGAGCCTAGTCGGTCCTGAGCCCACACTCCCTCCACCACCTGCTGAGCCATTTCTAAGCAGTTTGAGGCTGTCCTTTTCCTAGGGCTTGGCTTGGATGGGGTGGAGGGGTAAGGGGAGGAAGGGGACACGGGAGGGTGAGTCTGGGAGGGCCCTGGCCTCCCCAGGGGCCAACCCTTGGCTGCTTCCTGGAGTTCTGTGCCACTTCTGAAGCTGGGCCCCATCTGCACCCTTCTGCCTGCCTGCAGCAGTCTCCTCGCTGGCTTTCCAGCATGTATCTGCTGTGGCCATCCTGTCCCCACTACCCTTTGGTCTCATCACTGCCTCCTGCCATACGGTCTGAGGCTCCGTGCCACGCCAGCACTGAGCCAGCATTCTGGCCCATCACTCATGGCTTCCCAGCCTCATCCCCAGGCCTCTCCTCGCTTTGCCCCCTCCCCCTCCTCCCTCTTCCTCCTGGAGAGGGGATTGTGGGTTCCTGGGCCTTGCCCTGCCATCTGTCCTGCGGCCGCTTCCGAAACAGGTGTGCCCAGGCTGGGTGCCAGGCTCGACAGGCGCTCCCCACTGCTGCCGGGCAGACGGGAGCAGCCCCTGGCAGCCCAGGAGCTGGGATGAAGGACAGGTTTACGGCCTCACTGCAGGAAGGGAGGAATTCCCACCACTCTGCTCCCTCCTTATCGCTGCTCGCTCACCGTGTGACTGCTGCTGTTGCCGCCGCCCACCTGGGGAAGTGGGGGCTCCCGAAGAGAACTGATAGACCTGCCTTGGTCCTGGGAGACCCCAGCAGGTCCCCACCCTGGAGCAGAGACAGATGGGGAGAGCTGGAATGAGCCAGGGAGGAGGCTGGTGGGACGCAGGTGTGGCAGAGCAGGCCCACGGTCTTGTGTACAGGGGCCTCTGGCCTCCTGAATGGTGGGCGGGGGGACATGGGCTGGGCTCCAGCCTCAGTGAGGGTGGCAAGAGAGCCCCCCACCGTGCTTATGGGGCCCCGACCCTGTCCTGTGCTTGGGTTCTTTCTCCCACCGGAACACCCTTCCCTGGCCGAGACCTGCACCAAGGAGTTCCTCTGGGGCCTGGAACAGACCGGGGCAAATGACTTCAGGGAGAGTAAGCAGTGGCGCTCCTGGAAGAGTGTCCGGCCCTTGCTGTGCGCTGGGCTAGTGTTAAGCATTTCAAATATGTCATCCCCTTGACTCTGCCCACAACCTTGTGAGGTAGACTGGTCCCTCTCCCCATTTTACAGATGAGGAAACTGAGGCCCAGGGAGACTAAGTGACTTGCCTTGGGTCACAGAGCCAGGGAGTGAATGAGCTGGGATTTGATCCTGGGCAGTCTGAAGCTAAAGACTGGGCTTCTAACCAAGAAAGCGGGGATGGGAAAGAGGGCTGCACCAGGCTCAGGGTGGGCTGTGGCGTGGGAGCTGTGCTTGAGAAGGGGCCCGAGTCCGGTGGGTTGAGTGCTGCTGGGGTCTTGGGGCTGAGCAGCCTCCGCACACATCCTCAGTGAGGACTGGGTGTCAGAGCCATCAGACACCAGGATTCGGAAGGCACAGAGACTGTCCTGCCTCAGGGAGGTCCTCCAGGACACCTTCAGGGAGGCTAGGACCCCAGGCCCCCTGCCTTCCCAGGACACCCACGTCATTTGCTGAGAAAAATGTTCTGGAGAGCTGGACTCTGCAGGGCGTGTGTCCAGCTTTGCCGGAGGGCGCATCTGGACAGAGCAGCTAGAGAGGTACGGAGGTGCTGTCCTCCCACAGAGCTGCTCCGTGGTGAGGCCTGGGAGGCTGGTCGTGAACCCCGGCTTGGCTCTGTGGCCCCTCCACGCCTCGGCCCTCCTCTAAGCTGGGATAGTCCCCCTTACTCCACACGGCTGCCACGAAGGGAGGGGAGCGTCCCCTGGGGACGCGCCTGGCACGCAGTAGTCACATAATACATATTAGTCCCCTTCCCCTTCTTGAGCCAATGCCACGGGGATTTGTTTCAGGCCTCGGAGAAAGATCTCACTTTCCTTACTAAGGGCTCGTTTAAAAGACTGAGTGGCTGAGGGGCCGCTGGTGGAGCCAGGCGGACTGTGCCCAGAGCCCTAGCTCCGGATAGGCTGTGTGATGCTGGGCGGGGCATCGTCCTCTCTGGGTTCCTCTTTCAAAGGTGAGTGAGGCGGAGGCAGTCCACCCTCCCCCATCCCCCAAGGGAGTGGACGTGGCGACTCTTTGCCAGTTTACAAACACTCTAGACCGAGGTTGTGGTTTTACAGATGAGGAAACTGAGCCCCAGAGGGATAAAGAGCTGGTCTGGGGCCACTGAGCTGGGGCTGCTGCCCTGGTCCATGAGGCTCGGGGTCCGTTGCCCTTCACCGTGCTGGGTGTGCTCTGGGGGATGTCCCCCATCGTCGCTCTGAAGCTGGCATCGGCCTGCTGGGCACCAGCACACCAGGCCCAGCTGGAACGGGCTGTCTGATGCATGCCACGAGGTCTGGCCAAGAGCAGTCTGTGACAGAGCTGTGGGCCATGTCTGCTGGGAATTGACCATGAGGCCTCGAGCCCTGACCCAGAAAGGAGGGGGCATCATCACAGGGGGCTTCAACAGGAGCGGATTCCCAGGTGTCCGTGTGGAGGGTTTCTTGGGGAGCACTCTTGAGACCACACCTGTAGGGACACCATGAACTTGGAGACTCTGGGCCTTTGCTCCTGCACGCCTTCCTTCTCTGTCCCAGGCCATCTGGCTCTGCCACACCTTCTCTGTCCTATCCTCAGGGGCCTTGTCCTCTGGTGCAGGCCCTCGTTGGCGTGACATGTGCCTGGCTTTGATGCCGGTCAGGACTCAGCACTCCTGGGAAGCAAGGCTGTGGCCCCTCCTTGATCCCCTGCCACATCCGCCTCCTGGTGTGATGCCCAGGCCTGTGGCACTGCACAGACGTTGGCAGGACTGAATTACATTTTCAGGGCCTCCCTTCCACCCACTGGTGTGACTCGCAGCCGGGCGTGCTGTTTGGGCTGGTGCCAGCCCCCGCTTCTTGGTGACACTCATGGGGAGGAAGTCGGGCTCTGCTCGGGAGGCATCGGTGTTGCTGGGCCCCTCAGGTGGGCCTGGCCCCGGGAACTCTGCCTGGCGAGGGGAGAGGGAAGAGGCTGATCGAGGGCCAGTGGGCAGAGGGGACATCTCAGGGGACCTTTTTCTGGAGGTTTTCCTCTCCTAGGCTCTTGGGGGAGGAACGTCCCCTTGCCTGGCCCTGGCCCCGGGACAGCTGGGGTGAGGGGTCGGGGGAGCCCAACAGAGATGGCTGCTGTGCCCAGCACCTTTCAGTGGCTCCATGGAGCGTCTGTGTGCCCAGCCAGGAGGAGGCCAAGAGAAGCAAATGTCCGGTCAGGGCGGCTGGCCAAGGGGCCCGGAAGCTGGAGAAGTGTCTGGTCTGGGCTGCTGGTTTGTAGCCTGAATTAACGTGTGCTTGACATTCCTTCGTTCGTTCGTTCGTTCGTTCATTCATTCGCTTACCCAGCTGTGGTTTCCTGAGCCCCAGCTCTGCACAGGACACGGGCCCAAGAGGGACCAGCCCCGGGACGATGAGAGAACCAGGTCCTGGGCCGTGGCCGCCCGAGTCCCGTATTTGGCACCCAAGGCTGGGATCCTCCTGTCTTACCCCATCCACAGATATGCTGGTGACCTCGGGCCAGGTGCCTCGCCTCTCTCAGCCTCAGTGTCCTCACCTGGAAAATGGGGGTCATGATAGTCTCCGAGTGGCCAGGAGATCACAATGGCTGTAAAAGCCCGTTAGCAAAGCGCATGATTCACAACCAGCAGCGCAGATCAGTTCTCAAATTATAGATTATTTTCCAATATCACTGCTTCTGTTTGTCTCCCAGTTTGCATCCCTCCCAGGAATGCATCCCTCCTCAGGCCCAGGAAGACTGATTCCTATTTGCTTGTCACAGAGGCTGGCCGCTTTGCTCCTCTTCCCTCCCCTGGCCTGGTTTCCCTCAGTCCCTGCCGCTTCCCGCATTAGTAATAGTAATAATGACACGCTTGGGGCACCTGCCTCAGTCACCCTCACCACAGCCTCCTGCAGTAGATAGAGTTGTCACCCCCATTTTATGGATGAGGTAGCCAAGGCTCAAAGCTGGCTTCAAACCCGGGCCCCTGTTCTGGGGTCTGTGCTCTGAATCACTGTGACCCCCGCTTCTCGGCTTTTCTTGTGTCTGCCTCAGCAAGGAAAATGTGACCACACTCGGCCGGTTGGCTGGACTTAGGGGATCTGGTGCTGGTCTTGTTTGGTGCTTACCTTGCCTGCCTCTCTCTCCTGATCCTCCATCATGTCGGGCTCCTTCCTGCCCCAGGGCCTTTGCACTCGTGGGATCCCCTGCCTGGAGAGTTCTCACCCCACAGCCAAGCAGGGCTCAGTTCAACTGTCGCCGCCTCAGGGAGGTCGCCCTTGACTGACCAAGAGCTCACCTCTGCCTCTCTCAGCATCATGCTGTCCCTTCCCCTGAACACACAGCTCCTCCCTGCAGTGCCCGTCACTTGAGGCTGGTGACAGCTGAGGGCCTTCCGGCTCCAGTGTCTTCAGAGCCCAGCCACTCTTGTCTTGTGGCTGCACGTGTTGCCCAGTTCTCTCCGGCCGCCCAGGCTTCTCCTTGCATCCTGAGCCTCCGGTGTCTCTGGTCAGGTTGTCCGATGGGCACTTCAGCCTCTGAACTAGCCGCCAAAGAAAACCGAGCCAGATGGGTGATCCGAACCTGGACTCAGGGAACACACGTTCCTTTGCTTCCCCCCCCCCCCCCCCCGGACAGTGCTTCTGGGAGGGCCTGAACGGTGATCCCTCCCTCTCCAGCCCTTCCTGGCCCGTGTCAGGCCCTGTGTCTTGCACAGAAGTCCCTCCCGACAAGCTCCAGGGAGACACTGGACCTCCCCCCACTGACATTTCATGTTGTGATCAAGACGACGGCTGGTCGTTGCTCTGCCGTCCTCGAGCCCACCCTGTCTCTGCGTCTGGGTGTGAAGGCCGCCGCGCGCCCCGAGCCAGACTTGTCGCCAGCTTCTGAAGGACCTTACTGTGGGTGTTGGGACCCCGTTCCCCCTTCCGAGCGTTCACAGCGGTCCCCGGCTTGGTGCTTGGGATAGGGCTTGACACCGTCAGCCCTCGAGAAGTCTACTGACGGAGGAAGGGAAGGAATAAATTCTTTTTACTCTAGTTGATTAAGTGCCACTGTGTGTCCTGTGGCTTCCTCGGATTCTTTTTGGATGAGAAGGGAAAAACGGTAATGATAGCAATAATAATTGCTCGTATTTTTTTTAAGGTTTTATTTTAGAGAATGACAGAGCACACCTGTGTGAGTGAGAGAGTAGGGGGAGGAGGAGGGAGAGGGACCAGCAAACTCCCCGCTGAGCGCAGAGCCCAGATGTGGGGCTTGATCTCTGGACCCCAAGATCGTGACCTGAGCTGAAACCAGGAGTCAGATGCTCAATGGACTGAGCCACCAGGCACCCTAATAATTGCTCGTATTTATCAAACACTTGCTACGGGCTAGGCATTGTTCTAGATATTTTACACGTACAAATTCATCCAGTTGCCCCAGTCCTGTTAAGCGGGTGTAGCCGCCCCGTTTTATATGAAGAAATAGAGTGAGCTGGCGACTGGCCCAAGGTCACAGGGATCGGAAGTGGTAGAGTTGGATGAACCCCGGCAGTATCCCCAGAGCTTATGTTCTTGAATCAGGAAGTGTAGACCGGATTCTGTTTTGCTGAAGAGGGGACAGAAGGACCTGGGCTGCTGTCCCATGGGTCATGCCTCTGCAGATGGAGTGGACAGGAGTGCCAGCTGCCTGTGGGTCCCCGAGCCATTAGAGGGGACTGGCCACAGGAGCCCGAGTTGAGGGTGTGGGTGTGGCCCGAGCTGGGGGCCCCTGCTGGAGCCTCTTTCGTCTCTCCCAACAGGCCATGTCTAGGTAGCCACATGGCCTGAGACGCACATCCCTGGTGCTCCCCTGTGCCCTCCAAGGCCACCTGTCTGAAGCTTCTGTCCATCACGACAGGCCGGGCCACAGCAGCCCCTGGGTCTGCCTCGGCGTGAGAAGGCCTTAAATCCATTCCCAGCCTGGGCTCCTGAATTGCTTGTGTGCTTTTTACAGTTGCTTGGGGAACTGTAAGTCTGCGTTGCCTGACTCCTGTGTATTTAAATTCTAAGCCATAATGTTATATTAACTCATTTTTTGCAGTTTCCTGGGAGGCCGTGTGTACATTACTGGGGCATTGGGGGAGTGGGGGTGGCCAGGCACACGGACAAATAGCTGCGAACATGCCCGGCCCTGGGGGCTGACCGGGGGCCCCCACCTCCAGTGTGCCCCCAGGAGAGGCACTGCCTGCCAGCCAGGTATTCTAGTGCCTGAGGCCCCCCGAATTTGGGGGCTCCACCATGTGGCCCGTGAACTCAGAATCCCGACTGGGGAGGGCCCTGGAGCCCGGGGGAGGCCTGTGGATCACATGTCCTTCGTTCATTTGTGTCCCGGTGCGCCCGTCCCTTTGTCCATCCCCAGACACACGCCGAGCCTACTGGGCACCCAGCCGGCAGACTGCGGACGTGCCTGACCTTCCTGTCTTCCACAGGTGGTGTGCTGGGGTGACAGACATTGGCCACGAGAGCCTTGGGAAGAAAGTGGAGAAGGCGGTGGGGGGGCTGGGGAGAAGGGCACATACTGGGGCAGAGACTTGAAGGAGGGAGGGAGACGGCTTCGTGGCTCTGAAGTGGTCGTAGTAAGAGCAGCTGACTGAGTGACGAGGGCCCTGCTCTGCGCATGTTAGCTTGTCTAACCCACACAACAAGGCCATGTGGGGGGGCGCTCATGCCCATTTTACAGATGATACATGGAGTCAGCAGCCGGCAAATGGCGAAGCTGGCACCAAACCCGGGCTGTCTGGCTTCATTAGCCGAGTTCTCAGTGTTTTCTTCAGCTCTCTGGGAAAAAGGCATTTCAAATGGGTGGAACAGGATGTGCAAAGGCCCAGAGGCCAGAAGATTAAGGAGATTAAGATTAAGGCAAGATTAAGGAGCTGCTGGAAAGCCAGTGTGGCTGGGGCAGAGAGAGCACGGATGAGAATGGAAGACAGAGGTGGAGAAGTTGAAGGGCTCGATTCTGAGGATTGTGATGAGGAACTGGGGGCTCACTGTGCTCCCTTGTCCTGTTGCTGCTGGGACCAACATAGCAGTGGTGGGGCAGGCTGGTTAGCGGGGGCAGGCAGAACTGTGTGGCAGGGCAGGATCTTGGGGCCCCTGTGGGGCAAGATGAGTGAAAGGGGAGCTCCTGGGAGAGCCCAGGGGCTTGGCAGGGAGCCCAGTTGCTCTAGGGGTCCTGCTCAGAGGATGAGAAAACTGGGAATTCTCTGCTGGCGTCCTCGCCTGCCCCCGTGGGATATTTGTCTAGGTCTCTGCACGGCGTGAAGAGGGGCTTGGAGCTCAGCCTTGACGCTTTATTTAGTTGCTCACTCCTTGCCTCTGTTTCTTCATCCAGGAAACAGGGTCCCTGATGCTCATGAGAATTAGATATAATAGTTGTAACGTTCTGGCACTGGCAGAAGGTTGAAGCTCTGCTCCTCGACCACTTGCTCTCTCATTTGCCTCTTTGGGCGCTGAAGGGAATGAAGGTCAGGAAGGGAAATGACTTGCCCAAAGCCCCTCTGGGTCCTAGTGTGATACATAGGGAGAGAGACGTGGGAGGAGGCCCCTGCCCCCGATAGCCTTCCACGGCTGCCCAGGCAGGAATGGGGCTGGGGAAGCTCAAGCTTGGAGCCCTGGCAGATGGGCCTGGCCCTCTGGCCTCCATGCCAGTCTTTGCTCCTGCTGTGTTTGCTGCCTGGAACGCCCTCCCGCTCTAGCCCAGTCCTCACCCTGTGAGTCTCAGCTGAGGGCAGCACCTCCTCCAGGAAGCCACCTCTGACTTTGCCCCCAGACATCACACACCAGCTTGGTGGGCCTGTAGCCCTGTGCTCATGTCACTCTCACTGTGGACCTCACATGGTTCTCCCCAACCTTCTGTCCTCCCCAGCCCAGCCTGGGGGCTCCCCGCACGTGGAACTGTGCCCCAGCCCTCCTGTACCCCCCCAGTATGGTACGGAGCTGCCGTCAGTGAGTGCGTGTAGAACACAGCCGGCAGGACCTCATGGTAGCCCGGGGAGCGGGGGGGTATCCTGCACACTCAGGTCTGGAGGTGGCCAACATCCGGTTCTCGGGACGGCCTCTGAATGGCAGACCCCGGCGCCAGCGAGACAGTAGCCGCAGGGTGTTCTAGAGTAAAGCTGGTCACCCACAGCTCAGTGACTTGGCCTGGAGTCATTTCTCACTTGAGGTCCCTGATAAAGGCTCGGTCCGCCAGGGCTGGGGGTCACTGAGCAGAGGGCCCCCTCCTGCCCCCCTCGCCAGGCCTGAGCCCCATCCCTGGAATCCTCTCCAAGTGCCATTCTCGGTTCTTCTTCTTAGTAAGGAAAGCTCTTCTCTCCTCCCCACGGTTCCCCCTTCTTCCCAGATGGGCTCACCATTCCGCTGCGCCATGCTCCCGACCCCCGTCGCCTCCTCCCCCTCTGTACAGGCCACGGAGGGAAGGGAGGGTATTGTATATTTTAGTCGATTGTTCCCCATACGCCCCAGTCTCTTTGGGGTGGGGCTGGGGGGATGGGGGAGTAAGTAAATTATATATTGAACTCCTAACTGGAGCTGAGGCCTTGTGGTTTCCATGGCAACCAGGCTGGAAATAGCTCGGCGTGACATCAGCACGATACAGGTATAGCCGGATCCAGCCGTTCCCCAAACAAGCTGGCAAGGGGAGCAAGGGATGTGTGGCTCATTAGCATATGCAAATCAGGCCTGGTGAGCCTGGTGGGGCCCCAGCTGGGCACATGGCTGTGGCCAGGGCCTCTGGCAGGTAAGTGGGCTAGGGCGGGTGGCGGGGTCAAGGCCCAGGCCTCCCCTGGCCTGTGCTCCCCCACTGGGGCTGGTGGGGGCCTCCAGTGTGGAGCCCAGGCTGCTGGGGCTTGCCTGCCCTGTGGGGCTCTGGGAGCATGGCCAATGGGGCTGCCAGGGGACGGGCAGGCACACACGAGGCACGGCAGAGATGGTTTCCTGCCCGGGCTCCAGTGGGATCTGGCTCCTCTTGGCACATAGAGGCCTTTGAAGCCAGCTACCTAATGGAGCCTTGCTGGCTGGCTGCCGTGTTTCTCCCTAGGTCTGCAAGGGAGCGGTCACCCTGCGCCCACCTTGGTGTCCCTCCTTCCCCGCCAGGTTGTGGGAAAGGCCTGTAGGTGACCCTTTGCCAGCTGCTTCACTGTTGGGTCCCCTATCCCCCTTCCTGGACCTGACAGGGAGGAGGGAACAGAGCCCTTCATCTGTGGCTTGACACTGCCCACCGGTCACTTGGCCTGGGAGCCTCAGTTTCCACCTTAATGAGGGGGGAGGTATTTTGTCCCTGGCCACCTACCTTGCAGGACAGTGAGGTGGCACCGGGGAAGGGCTTGGGTGAACTCGATGGGCCAGAGACACATTTGGAGAAGGAGGAGATTCTCTGTCATCTCTGCTTAAGTCGAAGCTCTGTCACCTAGCACTGCCCCCACTCCCCTCAACGTCTCACACACACACACACACACACACACACACTCGTGAGACTAGAGAACTCGCAGTAAATTCCTGGGCGAGGTGAAATATTGCCACCTTCATTGTGGTGATTTCCACACGAGGGCTCTTGGCTGAACTGCCAACAGTCAAGCTGGGCGTGCTCTGTGGCTAAATGAGATAATTTATTCATTTCAGCAAATTTGAGGGTGTGCCGTGAGGGCGGGTGGGAAGGTGGGGGCTGAGTCAGACGGGGCCCAGGCACCCGGAGCGCGCTCTGTCCGCTGCCACAGGAAGCAGGACAGGTAGTGGGGCCAGTGCTGCCTGTTTGGGAAGGTTCTCGGGGGCGTGTGATCTTAGAGCGATCCCTTTAGGCTGAGTTGGAGTCCACTTGGCTGGGAATGGTGTTCCAGGGGGAGAGGCAGGTGGGCACTGAGGCTTGGAGGACACCCAGCCTTTGGGGGAGGGGCGCTATTTAGCTGTGCCTGGGGTGAAGTGATGGAGATGGCACCAGAAAGTTCCACAGGTGCCAGCCTCTGGGGATTGCCAAGCCAAGGAGTTTGGACATGGTCCAGGAGGCAGTGGGGGCCATTGGTGGCACCTGATACAATCAAATCCTGGTTTCAGGAAGAAAAGGTGGGCTGGAGAGGGCTGGGCATGAGGCAGCCGGTGGAGGTGACGTGGTCATGGGTGGTATTAAGGACAGGAATGCCAGCTCCAGTCCCTCTGGGGAGGCCCTGGAGCCAGAAGTTGCTCTTTCCATGGACAAAGGATCAGGAAAGACATTCTGTCTTCGGGCCTCAGTTTCTGCATCTGTGAAATGGAGCGATTATAGCAGTAGGATGTGGGATCTGTATTATCGGACAGATGTAAACATTTGTTCTCCTGGGTTTCAGGATCAACGGGGAGCAGTGGGAGGGAAGAGCTACAGCCTCGTGTATTCTGGAAGGAGGGGACAGCAGCGATGGGCAGGGGTGCTGATTTCCTACTGTGGTGGGGGTTTCGCTGGCTGTGTTCTGGCCTTGGCACACGTGTGGCTTTGTGTAGTTGGTGGGAAGGAATTCTGCCTGGGCTGCCCCTGAGGCTCCTGGCGACCAGCGAGAGTCCCTGTTCTCATCAGCGAGAGTCCCTCTTTCCCTCTCCACAAACTTTGGTTTCCTCTTGGTTCCAGTTTTGGCGGCCCCTGCTTGGTGCACCTGGGCACCTGCCATGGCCAGGTGTGGCCCTGCCCTCGAGGAGCTCACCCGTGGAGCTGGAAGTGTACATATGAATGAGGACCCACCCAGGGGATCAGTGCTGGAGTGAGGTCCGCACCAAGGGCTGCAGGGGCCCAGAGGGGGACCTGCGGTTAAGGGAGCCTTGCTGGAGGAAGGGACATTTGGGCCGAGTTTTGAGGGAAGAGTTGACCAGACAGGAAGAGATGGCATTGCGGCCGGAGGGCCCAGCAGCAGCAAAGGCCCTGAGGTGAGAGTAGGCATGACTTGCCTGGGCTGGGGCACGGCAGAAGAGCCTGCCTCCAGCTCACTGAGGGGCCTTGGATGGAGGGAGTCTCACTCAGTGTTGGCTCCCTGGCCAGCTGAGCCCCTGGCCCAGAGGTGGACTCAACGAATGTTTGTTGAGTGAATGAGTGAGTGGCTGTGTTTCTTCCTGCCCCTCCCTGTCCAAACCACTCCCCCCCCCACCCCCCGGCTGCCATCGCCTCCCTCATTCTTCATACCCAGGCAGGATGCCCTTCCTGCAGGATGCCTGCCCCTGGGAGTCCTTCCCTGAGCTTGTGCTTGCCTCAGTGCACTTTCCATGAGGGCTGCACAGAGCCCCCCAGGATGGGGGGCTATCCCTGTGGGCCTCCAGCTTGGCGCAGCCCCTCGAGGCCCCCGCTGGCTTCTCCCACCTTCCAGTGCCTCAGGCCCTCCTGTTGGGTGACCCGGCATCAATGATGAACTGATTCTTTCCAGAACCTTTCCTCCCGGGCAGGACTGGGTCCTGTGGGAGTCTCTGCAGATGGCTACCATGGCCCCTCCGTCCTCAGGTCTCCTCAGGCCACTCCCCAATTTTGGGTGTTTCTAAAAAACTACAGAAACAGCTTTGCGTCATCAATTTCCTGTCATCTTTAAAAAAGAAGGCACGGCCGATTTAAAAAGAAGTACTCTGCTGAGGTATGACCTGAAGACTTCGGGCAAGGAGGGCTGTTGGGCCATGTCCCCCCGCCCCATATGCTCCCTCCCCCACTGGGTAGCTGTGTGAATAGGCAGGCACTGGGCAGCCAGAGTCCTGTGCCCTCTGCTCCCCTTGTCTATTTGGGGAACCCCTTCTCCAGATGCTGGCCTGGTGTCGTCCAAGTTTCGAGAATTGTTATTTATTTGCTCATTTACTCAACGTTCACTGGGTTCTTGCACTGTGCCAGGCTCAGTGCTGGGCTCGGAGGTACAGAAGTGAGTTAAAGGGGTACAAGCAGGAGCCCCCACTCTTACCTGGGGGGACAGCTCCCTCTTGTCCCACAGGCGCTCAGTGTGAGCCTCCTGGGCGTGGGCCCTGCTGGCTCCCCGACCCTCCTGGGAATTGCAGGCCCCTGGCTCTGGGGAAGCAGCTGGGCCAGGTGCGGCCGGCCGCCTGGCTGCCTGCCTGACCGCCCGCCCATCCGCCCTAGGAGGCATCGCTGCCTGGGATTTGAGCTCCTCCGAGGGCTGGCGTCAGGCCGTGGGGAAATCATTTTCTGACAGTGGCCATCAATTTTGTGGAGAGCCCATCGATGCTCCGGCAGCCTGTCCCTCGGCGGCGGCAGCTGGTCCGTGTCAGGCCCCTCCGTGTCCTGATGACAGAAACGATTCGCATTAGGCATCTGCCCCAGAGCATTTGTCTGGAAGAGATGGGTTCTGGCCAGTTCCAGATACGCACCGTATCACCTCCAAGTTCATCTTTGGGTCCTTAGCTTAGTGGAGGTGTCTCCTCCCCGTATTGGGGTGGCCACTCGGGGCCCTGGGTGGGGTTGGCCCCTACAGGAGCCCAGGAGCTCTCAGGGAGGGGGCATCTGGCTGCCCCCCACCCCGTGCCCGTCTCGTTCTAGGTACCGAGGCTGCAGCATTGAGCACAGCCGACGGAGCCCCCACTCTTGCCCCTGCTGTTGCCCTGAGAGGCGGGGCATTTTAGCTGAGAGATAAAAGACAAGAAGGAGACTGCCTTGTATAGGTCTTGGGGAAAAGCATTCTAGGCAGAGGGAACAGCCCATGCAAAGGTCCTGAGGTGAGACTAAGCTTGGTGTGCTCACAGAACGGAATTCTGTTGAAGCTGCAGTCAATCTTGGGTAACTGGGAGTAATCCAGGATCAGCCTCCGGGGTCCTGACAGCTCTGGAGCCATCCAATGAATTCTGGCAGAGGACCAAAGAAACCCCCGGAGGAAGTGGTGGGGTGCACCATGAAGGGGAACAGGATTTTGCCCGGTGGCATTAGATATGGAGAGGAGCCTTCCAGGAGGCTTGCAGGAGTGAGATGAGGGCGTCCTGCTCAGGGCTCTGCTGGCAGCTTCAGGGTCCTCCCCATCATGGAGAGGGGACGCTGGGTGATTCCAGGCCACCTCAGGCTCTCAGAGGCCTTGGCCGCCCTCACCTGGTTGGCAGCACACCGCGGGCCCCGTGGGGTCAGCAGCCTTGGCGCTGAAGTCCTGCCATGTGCCGGGCAGACCCACCTGCCAGCAGCCGCCTGCGGAGTGCCAGGCACTGAAGAGCCCCTGGGTGTAAGTTACAGGACGCTGCTCACAGGCGGGCAGTGTCACCTGTACTTCCAGGTGGGGAAGCTGAGGCCCAGACAAGTCGCGAGGCTTGCCTAAGGGTCCACTGTCAGGGTGTGAGGCAGGCAGGGGAGACTGAATGGGGAAGCTTGCGAAGAACCTGGTGGTCCCGGACTCTCCTGGTTGGAGAATGATGAACTACCCCTGGCACAGCAAGCCAGCAGCCTGGAAATGCGGCTGCTGTCCTCCGACCGCCCTTCCCTCGAGCTCTGGAGATGTGGGCTTGAGGCCCAGGCGTGGGCACGCAGGGCGTGGGCGTGGGGAGGTTGGAGGTGGGGGGCTGAGGCCCCCACACCCTCACCTGGTGCTCAGACACTGGGGAGGGGAGGACATGCTCCAGGAGCTTCCAGGGACTTCTCCCCTCCTGGTTTATGGCAAAGAGGACCATTCACTTCTTCCATCTGGGGAGCCCGTGGGGCAGAGCAGGGGTAGAAGGTGATGGGCCTCACAGCAATAGGGGCGCTGGGCCAGGGAACCCGTTGTCTGTGGGTTTGTCCCCCCAGGGCCCACTGTACACTGGGGAATGAACAGTAAGGTTGGTGGTGGCTATGAACTTAGCTTTGGTCCTGACAATTGCTTTGTTAGGATGAGTGTAAATTCCGGAATTAAACCTGTTTCACTGCTCCCTTCATGGATTCTTCTAGGCCTGGGGTCCCACCTGGCCTGGCTTTGTCATACCCCCATTAATGAGGTCAAGGCCATCCAGGGAACCCACCTCTGTCCACTGTGCCCGTGGAGATCCCATTCCCAGGAGACTTTGGGCTGCAGCAGCCAGGGCTAGGGCTGTATGTCCTGTCCTGGTGCCTGACAGGTGGCCTACTGACTGTGGGGAAACAGCCCATGGTAGAGCCCATGCGGCTCTAAGCCCCACTTGCTTGCTCATTCAGTCCTTCATGATGGGCACCTCCGAGGCAACTGGAGATTTTCGGTTTCTCTGCGGCGCCTGGGCCTGTATGATGCTGGCCACATAACCCCTACCCGACAAATACTCCACATCTCTGCAAGGTGATTTCAGCATTCTAGGAAGGACTGTCTTCTACCTTCAACGTTTTCCTTCCTTGCTCCTTGCTTGTTGGCAGGAATTTTACCCTTAGTGATTCATTCCTTTGGCATAACAATTGCCCTGTCCAGGTTCCTCTTTTAAAACACAAACCCCTAGAATCTCACGCTGTCTGCAAAAAGTCTCCCTTTCTGGGTGACCTGTGTGCCAAGGAGGCTAAGACTTTCTTGACTGGATGGGGCTTTGGGGTCAGGGTTTGCGGGAGAAACCTGGAACACCGGCAGGGTCAGGAGGGGATGCGGCAGGCTCTGTGTGCCTACAGGGTGCCGGGAACTACAGTATTCTCGCACTTTCTAACACACAGCCCTGTGCTGAAGGTGCTCTTAGTTCTGTTTTGCCAGGAAGGGGACAGAGGCCTCAGCCTGTTCCCCAGCTGGGAGGGGATGGGGCCAGGAGTGGGGTCTGTGTGGTTCCCACCCATGCCCTTTGACTACACCTCACTTCTGCCCAAGATGTGGTTCTGTGGCCCCCGCGTGGCCGCCACAGGGAACCCTGGACAGCTCCTCTGGGCTTATAGCTGCTGAAGGGGGGCTCAGCGCTCAGCCGTTTGCACGTGGTGAAAGGTGGTCATTCCAGAATCTGGTTTGAGCCTCACAGTGACCCTCCGAGGCAGAAATGCTCTCATGTCTCCGATGAGGAAACTGAGGCACGAGAGGCCTCCCCCATAACTTTCCAGGGAGAACAGGTTTGAACCAGAGCAGCACACCCAGGGCTTCCGTCCGCCCCCCACACATGGAGTGAGGGTCTCAGGTCTGGTCTTGGTGCCCAGAGATGAAGCGCTCAGGCAGCCCCCTTCTCCCTTCTCCCTCTCCAATCACCCGTCTGGTTGCAGGCCTCGCGGGGACCCCAGCCTGCACCCTCCCTGGTGGGGCGCTCCGGTGGGTGGGTCCTGGGGACAGGGGGTGTGGCCTTACCGCCCACCTGCCCCCCCACCCCCGCCCCACCCCGTGCTCCTGCGCCGTCTTCCAGTCTTCCAGAGAAGAGCAGCCACTAACCCGGCCAGCTGGGCAGCCTCTAATTGTCCGCCCTCCAGGCTGTATTTTCTCGGGTACTGATGAGCCACTGTCACCCGGGACGCAGCCAGAATCTGAGCTGAACTCAAGACAGATCAGGTCTGCACCTCATCAATCTGCCGGTGGCCACTCAGCTGGGGAGGAGGGCGGGCGTGTGGGCTGGGCCGGGCAGGAGTCCTGGCCTCCCCGGGCTGTCAGTGTGGTCTTCTGTGACCACAAATCTCCTCACTGGGGCTGATGCATTGCTCTGTCCAGGAATTTGCAGGGTGACCAGGACCTGGCAACCTTCTGGGGCTCCTACCTGGCTGCCCATTGCCAAGAGGATAAACCCAGACTGCTCACCCCAGCCCACATACCCTGCCTCTCCACGCCACAATGCCATGCCTGCCACTCCCCCCTCCCCTTCTAGCTGCAAAGGCTGCCACTTCTTCCCACAGGCCACCCCCCTCCCCACCTCAGGGCTTTGCCCATGCCGTTCACTCTGCCTGGAATGTTCTGCTCAAGCTCTGTCCCCTCCTGTTGCTAAGGTCTGACTGAAATACCACTTCCGAGCTCAGACACACACCAGACTGGATTCCTGTTCTTGTCCATGGTCTCAGCACCGCTTACCTCTCCTGCCGCACCCTCCAGGCAGCTGGAATCGATGAATTATTTATGAGATTTCCTGTTACTGTGTGTTTCCCTCCCTGGAACATTGGCTCTGTGGCCCCAGGAACCACTTCCGTGTTGTTTCCCACTATGTCCCCAACCCTGGTGTATAATAGGCCCTCAGCTCATGTTTGATGAGTAAATACCTCCTGACTATCCTTGCCCTAATTGAAAGTTTTCAGTCTCTCAGGGTATCCCCCCTTCTGCCCGTCCTTGTGTCATCTCTGCTCACCAAAACCCAGCCATGGATGAAGTCCTCATGCTTCACAATGGCTTTCGAGGCTGCAGGGTCTAACTCGAACAACTTCCTCTGCCTGGAGTTGCTTCCTTGTCTGTTGTCTTTGCTTGGTCAACTCCTAGGCATCCTTCAAAACCTCAGCGAGTACCACCTTTTCTAGGAAGCCATCCTGGCTGCCCCCGACAGGTGGGGTTCTGCCCTCTGATTCAGCAGTGGCTGGGTACGAGGCTCTGTGCAGGGCACTGGGGAGACAGGGCAGGGAGGGGTGGGGCGTGGGAGCAGTGCAGAATTAGCCTGGCAGACAGCAAGCTCAGAGCGCCCTGATAGGGTTCATGGTGACAAGAGCTAAGCAGTATTCCTGGTAAATGGGTTAAGTTTTTCTTATTTTATCCTCACCCCCACACTGTGAGGGGTGGTGTCACCCTGCTTTACGGATGAGGACGGCGGGGTTCATGCGACGTCACTTGGGGCTGGGTCTTGGAAGCTGGACTTGAACTCCAGCTGCATTCTGTGTCCCATGCAGCTCTGCACCCATTGAGGGGCATGTAGGGGGCTGTAAGAATACGGACGAGCCTCCCACTGCCGTGTCTGGGGGGCAGGAGGTGGAGGTCACAGAGAAAGATGTCTGAGCTGACACAGGAAGGAAGCATACCCATTTTTCCAGGCAGAGAGGGAACCAGGAGGGCACTGCTGGCGTGGAGAACCGTACAGGCCGAGGGCTGGGGGAGCGGGGACAGGGTGGCGGCATGCAGGTGTGGAGGGGCGGGGAGGCCCCGGAGCCTTGGGGGCTGCCCAGGGTGGGTGGGAAGAAAGGGAGAGGTCCCGAGGAAGCCGGGGAGGTGGGCCAGGCCAGCGCGGGGAGGCCCAGGACCAGGGTGCTGCTGGGGGCCTGGGTGATGGATGGAGGCTCCTGGCGTGTGGCCACTGTGGGCTCTGGCTTTTGGCAGCTTCCAGGCTCTGTAGTCCTTCCTGCTTGTCCCTGTTTGTGGTTTCTCCTTGTTCAATCTCCGCCTTGTTCCGTCCCCGCTGACAAGGGGTGTGTGTGGGGGGGCCCCAGGGAGTGTTTGCTGTCTCTACGTCCTTAGGGAAGAACGTGAGAATGAGTCTGGTGACGGTCCCACAGGCTTGGCCGCGTCCCTCTGTTTCCTGTCTTCTCATTTTCAGAAGGGGCAGTCTCGGGTCACTTCTCTGAGGCCCACAGTCTATGTTTTTCAAGTGGCCTTGCAGGTCAGTGGTCAGGGCCAGCCAGCTCCCCCAGTTTCACATTTTCACAGGGAGGGAAAGTGAGTCTCAGAGAGTTTATACAGCAGCGTGTGGCCACCCAGCCAGGGGGGGCAGAGCCAGGATTTGGACCAGGTCTGGCTGACTCCATAGTCCTATCCCGCAATAGTGGTCCTGCCCGGGGGATCCCGCTCCCCCAGTCCCCGCCTCATCCCTGCTCACCAAAATCCAGCCTTCAGGGCCCCACTTGGAAGGACCAGACTTTGTTCTGGCTCGTGGAAGAGGCTTAGTCCTCTCCCCCTCCCTTACCTACTTTCCAGATACTTCGTGCCACCCTTTACCTCAGCCACCCTTCTAGCCACTGGTCACCCTACACTGGGTCCGTGCTCTAGAGTTGGGTTTCATGGCTTCACCCTTACCAGCTTTGCGACCTCTAAAAAATTAGCTCTCTGAACCTCTGTTTCTTTATCTGTAAAATTGGAGGGGGGGGATATTTAGGGCCTGCCTCCTGGATTATTGGTAGGATTGAGTCCCTGAGTGTAAAGTGCTGGGAATGGCACATAGTAGGCCCTCTGTTCACATGACGTGTTATTGTGTCCAATCCCGGTTTTCATGAGCCCCCTCCTCCAGGAAGCCTCCCCGGATCCTCTAGGCTGGTGAGCGTCTTCTTCCTCTGAGTTCCAGCTCCCTTGCTCCGTGTCCCGGATGTGAGGTCTGAGGGTCAGGTGGGTCCCTTGCCCAGCAGTAGGCACCTTGGGGGCTGGGGCTGCTCCCCCCATTGCCCCCTCACCCCACCCCAGCTACCGGACCAGGGCTCTGCACATAATAGACACTTAATACATGTTTATGGAATTGAATTAACGATAAAACGAGATAATGGCCTGGAAGGAGCCTGAGTTGTTAGGCGGGAATGCTCAGCATAAAAACCAGGCATATTTTTTTAAGCAGATTAATCTGGTCTTAACTCATTCTAATAGCCTGCGCCCCTATTGGCCAAGGCCATTATAATAATATACGGCCAGGGCCGTGGAGCGGAAGATAGCAGTGCCTCAAAGTTTGCCTTCCAGAGGATACCATGGCAGACTGCCTCCTGACTCTCCATGCTAGAGCCCAGGAAGGATAAGGGACATACCCGGGGTCACTCAGTTGGAAAGCAGAGAGAGGACACTGGGGCTCAGAGAGGCCACGGGGCTTACCCCAAGATGCACAGCTAATGGAGGATGAGCTGGCACGAGAGGTGTAGCCTTCTGGGGTGATCGCATTCTGAGGTCTTTGATGCTTGGTGCCAGGACCAGCTTCCAGATTCTCATCCCACAGGGCTCTTCACTCAGCACCTCACTCCTGTGAACGACCATCTGCACAGTTGCGATGTCACGTTCAGTGCCTCGGAATATATAAACCCCAAGAGGAAGACAGAGGAAGCTCGTATCAGCCATTCACACCTTAGTCTGAATTCACTTCCTGGTGAAGGCTGAGATCTGAGGGAGCTAGAGATCTATGGGCTATTGGAAGGCCGAAATGCTCTAGCTCCTGTCAGATCAGATCAAGCAGTGACTCCAAAGTGACCTGTCCCAGCTGTCTACTGCTCTATCCCTGAGTCTAGACAAGAGTCTGGGAGTCGGGGAACTTGGCTTGATTTCAGAAAGAGAGGCTTGGGGTGGTGACCAGGCAGTGTTCTTTCTTCATAGTCCAGGAGGGAGTGACCATGCCACTGGTCAGATGCAAATCCTAGCTACTGGAGTGGGTGTCTCATTTGACCGTCTTGCCTCAGCTCGTTTCAGGAGTACCCCCGTGCTGTCAGCAGAGCCCCAGCCCTTCGCCTCCCTCATCAGCAGCCTTGGACAAGCATTGCTCCCTGAGCCCTCTGGTCCCGGTCTGTGGCTACAGTGATCCTATCCCAGGGGCAGTGAAGAGTCACGGGGTGAACCTCGGGGCACCCAGCACAGCCCCAGGCATGCATGTGGGGAAGCCCCATCAGTGCCATCTCCGGGCTTCTCCCACCAGCCCGTGGGGAACCCAGCACCAGGGCTGGGGGGATGCCTCGTGCTCTTGAATCCGCGGTGCCGCCCGAGTTTCAGCAGGCCCGCTCACTGCGGGTTGATAAAAAGCACTGGAAGGGAGCAGAAGTTTCTCTCAGCTGGAGGTTTCCCCAGTTGGGTGGTACCCTGGAGGGGCTGCGGGAGCCCCCCGGGTCCCCTCGCCATCCCCTCCCCCCACCATGGCTTCCCACCTGCCTCCCAGCGGGCGGACAAGGTCCTCAGCTGCTGGCCCAGCCTGCCAGGGTGGCCTCCGCCTTCATCAGCCAGCCGGCCACGTCCCTGGAAGGAGAGATTGCAGGTGGCGACTCGTAATTTCCCGGGCTTCTCCCTTTCATTAATTTCTCCCCGCAAAATGGAGGCTTTCTGCTGAGCCGGGGAATTGGCAGCCGCGCTCTCGGCTCAAGGTGGGGGGCGGTAAGCACAGCCGTGGCAGGCAGCCGCTGTGCTTACACTTGGCCGCGCCCCCTCGCAGAGGCCAGAGGTTTTCTCCGTGCTCGGATTGGCTTGCCGAGGCACACCAAGTCTGGAAAATTGCTTGGTTCGCCCTGTGCTTGCTGCTCCGTCCCCCGTGGGGGGTCGGCCTTCAGGGGGCAGTGAAGGGGGCAGAAGTGTCTGAGCCCCCGGGGACACTCCCTTCTCTGCGTCTGATTCCTGAGGGGATGAGCGTGGGGCTGCCAGGGCCTTGAGCATCCATCCCAAGGGCCTTTTCTTGCCCTGCAGAGTTCAGGTTTGAAGACCCCGCTCTGGAATGAGCGTGATGAAGTAGACGAGGGGCAGACACCATCTGGGCTTCGGAGAGCTCCCTGCCGTGGGGACACAGAGATGGCACAGCAGTGAGGACACCTGGCCAAGGGTCACTGGTGGACAGGCCAGAGGGTATGGAGACCCGAAGATGGCAGCCTGGGGAGACCAGGGTCTGGAAGGATAGATGCGGGGGTGGGAGAAGGGGAGAAACATCCTGATTCTGGGACAACCTGGGCCAAGAAACCGAGACTTCGTTCAGCCCACAGATACAGTGAAGTGGTGGTGGGCAGATTACATGGAATCACAGGGTGAGCCAGGTGTCCCCTGGGGGCTGGGGGGGACTTGGTTTGGTTTAAAATGGCCGATGGGACAGCCAGCGTGGAAAGTGCTCGAGAGGGGGCCTAGGAAGACCGGGAAGAATGCTGGAGGCTAAGTGGGTGGGATGGCCCCCGGTCGCTGGGCCCAGGTAGGTGTCAGTAGTTTCTTGGGAAGGAAGCAAGGAGACACAGGAAGAAGAGCAGGTGTTTTGTGTGGGAGGGAGAGGAATAGGGTCCTCATCAAGAGGAAGGAGTCAATCATGGCCTAGTATGAATTAGGGAATCGGGCCAGCTCATTAACTAACTTGCACCTACAACCTTAGGGTCTAGGAAATGGCCCTGGAGGAGCAGGGCTGACATTTGCTTTGCATGTGTCCCTGTGTTTGTGCGACTGCCTTGGTAGGGGGGACCCAGAAGGTGTGCAGTTCAGATCCTGCTCTACCTCCCCGCTGAGTGACCAGGGAGAGGGGCTGCTGTGGGTCTCGGAGCTTCTCTGAACCTACTTCCTGGTTTGGAAAGAGCTCAAGCCACGGAGCCAAGCAGACCCCAGGGCTCGGGGCTGCTGCTGGAACCTGAGAGGAGGTCAGCTGGGGACTCTCATTCCTCAGCCCCCAAGAGGCCCACCCTGCTGGAGAGGATGTGGCTGTCTGCTTTGCTGGGGGCAGTTGACACCCGGTTCATATCCTACCGAGACCACCCCGAGGTAGGGGAGTTCCCCAATGGAAGTCGAGTGCCTGGATAGGAAGAAGTGGACCCTGGGCAGCCCAAACCTGCAGCTGCTCCTGCCTCTTAACTCCCATGCCTGTGTCCCCAGCTGTATGAGATGACGCTGCCCACCCCACAGGGTCGCCGTGACTTGAGTTCACTGGAGGGCCTACCTGGCATGCGGCTGCGGCGTGATGATGACCGTAGCTAGGGGTTGATCCTCTGCTAGCACTCATCCCTGGGGGGTGCAAATGGACAGAAAACGCAACAGGCTTTGTGAGCCAAGGGGGTGGCGAGTCGGGAGGGCTCTGCTGGGTGGGGTGGTGGTGGACGGGACAGGTAGGCACTCAGGAACCAGGGTGCGATGTATGACTCCCCTCCCTTGGCCCAGGGCTCTGGGCTCCCTCCTGCCAGGCTCCTGACTCAGCCTCCCCAGAACCTCTCTGGAAGCCGGGTCCCCCCTGCATGCACCCCACCTCCCTACTCCCCACAGTCACCACCTCGTCGGGCTCTACCTGCCTCTCCCAGTCTGCATTCTGGTTGCAGAGTATCTGGGCAAGAATCTAGTGCAGCTTTGATCTTTTCAGAGGGAGGACTGGGCAGCTGAGGCTGGGCGGGAGCTGGCTGTATATTTTCTTCTGTAATGGGGTATTAAGTAGACAGCCCAGATGGGGATCTTGGGCAGGAGGGGCTGGGATGCAGCCTGCTTTGTATCAGCCTGAAATATGGCCCCATCTCTGCCAGACCTCAAAGGACTCTACCTTGGGGTTGGCTGGGAACCAGCTTTGATGTGCTTACGGGGCAGGGGGACCCCACGGGCAGATCTTCCCTGGCACAGATCTTTCCTGGAATGTGGCCTGTGAGGTCCCTGGGGGAGAGGAGCCCCTCCTCCCTTCCCTCTCCCTCTCTTCCCCTTCCTTCCCTGTTTCCCTCCCTCCCTTCCCCCCCTCCCTTCCCCCCCCTCCCTCCCCCCCCCCCCCCCCCCCCCCCCCCCCCCCCCCCCCCCCCCCGCCGCTGGAGCCACTTACAGGCTGTACATACTTCCCATCCACAGCACACAACCCCCATCCCAGCCCCCAGCCTCCCTGAGGGTCCCCTCTGTGGATGTGTGGAAAGGGCCACAGAGACCACGAAGCTGATTGTGGGGAGAAGGTGACTCAAGGTGTGGACTCGGGCCACCTACCCCAGGATTGAATCCCAGCTCTTGAGCATATCAGGCAAGTTACCTGAATTTTCTGTGCACCCAAGCCCTCCTCCCTCCAGAAAATAGGGTGGGGGGCATAGCTGCCTAAGTAAGGGGTTGGCGAGAAGGTTAAGGGAGTTAATATGGCAGAGTGCTTGAATTTGTGCCCCGCCCCCAGCGGTCACTCTGTGACCCAGAGTGAGTGGCTTGATCTCTCTGGGCCTCGGTTCCCTCCTCCGTCCAACAGCGTGAACCGCCCCCAGTTCAGTGGGGGGATGGTGAGGATGAGACAGATCCTTGGCCACGTGGCTTCCAGTGTTTGCTAGGCCCCTCCTGTGTGCAGGGCTTGAGACTACTGCTGAGCTGATGGGGGGAAGAGTGCCCAGGTGAATGGGGCGCCCCTTAAAGCAGTCATTCCAGAGTTGCACGGGGGAGGGGCGGTGTCCTGGAGGAGCCTTGGAGCAGGCCTTAGGCAATGCCAGTTCCCTTCCTTCCTTTTTCCTTTCCTTGTTCATCTACCCCCTCCCCCCCACCTCTTGTGAGACCCTCAGGAGTTCTGCTGGTCTGGGTACAGAGGGCCTGCCTGGCTCTACCTCTCGCTGGCTGGTGACCTTGGCGGGGCATCCTCTTCTGGCCTTGGTTTCTGTCACCATTACTGCCTGGTGGGAGGGTGGCAGCTCTTTGAGGATCCCGAGACCACCCACCCCGCCTCAAATTCTGCCCCACATGGAGGTGCAAGTGATGATAGTGATGATGCTGGGCCACATGGCTGGTGTCTTCTTTGCCCCCCACCTGCCCCCCCTTTCCCGGCCCTCTCCCCAGAGACCTTCAGCTTGGTCCCAGAGCTCCCTCCCCTCTGCCCCTGCCTTTGCTCCTTCTGAAGACCCTGACTGTGGTCTCTGCAGGTTTCAGCTCCAGTCTGGACTCTGCCATGGGAACCCCAGCCTCAGTTTCCCCATTTGGAGAATGGGGCATATCACCTGTTATTGTGTTGTTATTGTTGGCACCAAGGCTCCTGCTCAGTGAAGGGTACCTCGCTCCAGGGTCAGGGTCAGGGTCAGGGTCAGCAGCATGCTAGATCACTCAGGGCTCCTCTCGAAGCACCCTGGAAGCTCCTCTCCAGGGCACTTCCTCCATGGGCTCAGGCTGAGGGACTTGCCTGAGGTCATCCAGCTGCAGGTGGGGGCCCTGGGCCTGGGCCTTGGGCCTTGCCAACACCAGCCCATGGGGCCACCCAGTGAAGGGGCTCTGTGCACTGGAAAGTTCTTCCTTGCCTCGAACTGAAGTCTGCTCACAGTAACAGCTGCCCAGTTGTCCTGCTTGGTCCTGCTGATGAAAAGAGAGGCCTCCCTTCGCCAACGACAGCCTTCAGAGAGCGAAGGCGTGTGCCAGCCCCCCAACCATCAACTCCCTTACCCCCCCTGCCCCACTCCCCCTGGCCCTTGGGATAAAGGGAAGAAGCTGTGTCCCCTTCCTGCCCACGCCTTGGCCTGCCGAAGCACTTTTACTCATCGCTGGGCCCTGTGCACATGCACATACTGCTCCCTCCCCTCGCAGGCAGGCCCCTGCTTGAAGGGTCCAGAAGCTTAGGCTCATGAGAACCCTCTCACCCCTCACCCCACAGTGGTGTTCACAGTTCACACCGGCCCCCCTGCCCCCCATGGGAGCCAGTACGCCACCCGCCTGTCTGGCTGCCTGGGGCCTGGCACAGAGTAAGTGCTCAGTAGATCCCTGTTAAATGAACATAGGAAGGAATGAGTGAGTGACGTCCAGGGCAGCCTATCTGGCCCCATACCCGCGACCCCAGAGTGGAGACTGGAGCCCACCTCTCTCCTGCACAGACACCTCCAGGGCCTCCTGGGTGCCCTTAAGATAAATGGCCCAAGCTTCTGAGTTTGCAGGCTCCCCATGTTCACCCCTCGCCCAGCTTCACCCATAGCCACCAGCACCCATTTACTCCACCCCTGGCAAGCACAGATGCCAGGGATTTTGCCTAGAATCCTCCGTGCCCTGCCCCGGGACTTTCCTTTGCGGAAGCCCCTGTCACCACCCCACAGGCAGCCTTCTTGGTGCTCCCATTTCTCTGTCCCCACCTTGGTCTGGCCACCAGTCCCGGGTGTGTGTGTGTGTGTGTGTGTGTG